>PVLC010040793.1:0-13684 GCA_004027655.1 Graphiurus murinus
AAAAGTAACATATCTAAAATATAAGGATAGAGAAGCCAAGTGTGGTGGCACAGGCTTGCCTAGTAGTTGGGAGGCTGAGATAGGAGGGTTGCAGGTTCCAGGCCAGCCTTAGCAATTTAGTAAGGCCCTCAACAACTTAGCGAGACCCTGTTTTGTTTTGTTTTTAATGTGCTTTTATTGGTGCATTATGGTCTCACATTATAATGTATTTCATGTTGACATTGACATACATGCACACAGCACTTGGTGCCCCCCACCTCCTGTCTCCCCCCTCTCATACAGAGTACTGAGACTGATATTGGGATTTTCATATATGTACATATCATCGATGTTAGTATTTCCAATAATGAACCTCCGTCTTCCTCCTCCCCTTCCCTTAGAACACTTCCCTGGCTCCACTGAGGTTTCTCCTCTCTTATCTGGAGTCCCTCTGATATCCCAATTACCCCCTAGTTTGCACATATTAAAGAAAACATATGTCCCTTCACTTTCTGTGACTGGCTAATTTCACTTAGTATAATGTTCTCCAAATCCTTCCATTTTCTTGCAAATTACATTATTTTATTCTTCTTTATTGCTGAGTAGAATTCCATTGTTTGTATTCCCAATAGCTTGTGATTCATTCATCTGGAAATTAAAATCATAATTGATATAGGAATAGATGAGTAGATGTCAAAATATATTATAACTTATGTAAGTTAAGTAATGATTAATTGAAACATAGATAAACAAATAGATCAACGAAATAAAATGAAACTGGAAAAATATTTACATTCATATTGGGAATTTAATTCATGGTAAAGGCAGCATTTTAAGTAAGTAGGAAAGGATAGTTATTTTAAGACTAGGTGCAATACCTGGCAATTCATTTAGAAAAATCAATGTTAGATCCCTGTAAAGAAATAAATTTCAGATTAAAAAGCTAAATGCAAAAAGAAAAATTTTAAAAAGAAAATGAAATATCTTTTTGTAATGACTTTGAAATAGGTTAATAAAATATTTGTAGATGAAAATAGAAAATGGTAGTACAGTGTAGCACAATTAATATTTAATTAAAAATAAACTCTGCTTGTCCCTATTGTTTTTAAGGCACAATAGTATGTTTTTGTTTTCTTCTTCTTCTTCTTCTTCTTCTTCTTCTTCTTCTTCTTCTTTTCTCTCTCTCCTCTCTCTCTCTCTCTCTCTCTCTCTCTCTCTCTCTCTCTCTCTCTCTCTCTCTTTCTCTCTCTCTCTCTCTTTCTCTTTCTCATAAAAAGAAAATCAACAAAATCAAATAGAAAGCAATAGAAAAAAAATGAGGATAGTTTTTCCTGTATCTTCCCAATCCCACATCAATGTTCAGGACCCTGAGGAGAGTGAAGTCTGATCTTGACCTCACCATATCCCACCTCAGAGTAAGTGCCATCCCTTTCCATCATTTTTGCAAAGTCTACTGGATGCCCACTTTCTGCCAAGCACCATCACAACTGCCAGTTGCTGTTAGCAAAGGGAATGGGCGAGACAGATAGGCTGATAGCAATTACAATTCAGAACTCCAGGGCCATTCTGGAGGTGTGTGCTACAGAGGAGAAAGGAGCCTGGAGCTTGAACTCCTTCCCAAATACATCACTTATCTCCCCAAAGATGAGAAGGCAATGGCATAGAGTAGCCACTGAAACTAAAAGCATTTTCACTGGTGATTGTGAAGTAAATGCCCTGTGCAGGTCACTCAGGCAGGAAAGAATGGAGGGGTGGTATTCACAGATGGCAGATGCCCCACCCTGCCCTGGTCCCTGGGATTCCTGCTGCTGCTGCTGCTGCTATCCTACTGCACCTAGATGCATCTACTTCCAATATGATCCTTCCCTTCATGTTTCACACACAGCATGTCTAGGTGACACATAAAAATCAGAAATGGAAGCTGGGCATGGTGGTGCATGCCTGTAATCCCAGCACTTGGTATGCTGAAACAGGAAGATCACAGGTTTGAGGCCAGCCTCAGAAACTTAGCAAGGCCTATAGTAACTTAGCAAGACCATGTTTCCAAATGAAAAATAAAATAGGGCTGGGGGTGTAGCTTGGAGGTAGATTGCCCCTGGGTTCAATCCCCCAACACCCCCCCCCCAAATCAGAAATACAATTCAGGAAATAGCTTTTAGTAAGTGCTAAGACTCAGACCAGGCCTCCAGGTCCCTAGTGCCCTTCTCCCTCTCCAGTGTCCAGCCTGCTGCCATGGTGGCAGGGGAGTGCTCCAGGCGTCTCTTGCCTCAGCACCCAGGAGGAAAATATTTTCTCTTATCTCACCTCTGAGTACCCTAAGAGAAGGATGACCACCAGTCCTGGTTACACTTGATGTAATTATTAATTGCTAGTAGCATTTATCCATTTCACTCCTCAAACAGCCCCCAGTTTAGATAAGTTACGTAGTCACTCTGGAATTGGTAAGACTGCCAGGAAGATTGACAATGAGAATATCCATTCTCACTCAGAACTAAGAATCTTTCACTCTGCCACACTTGGTTGTGAACAGCCACATCTGAAGGCTCTCCCATTAGTGACATCATGCTATTCACAAGGAAGTGACACAAATCAGGTCAGGGAGGAAATTCTACTTTTGCATTCCCCGTTCACCCTCAAACTCAATCACACTAAATCTCAGGAAGGGGCAAGTAGGAGCTATAAAGAGCAGGCCCAGGTGCCCAGCTGGGCTGGGTGGTCATGATTTTTTCCATTCACTTCTCATTCTAATGTTGATACTGCAGCTATCGATGCTGCTCCTGCTTTCAAAGCTTCCTGTCACATGAGGCCTTTGCACAAGCAATTATCAGTTTTGTCTAGATGGCCTGAGGTCCTATGGGCTGTGAATGGCTAAGTTTTTGAGCCAACTCAGCACTCAGCTCACACCAGATTTAAAACCTGCACTGCCAGCCAGAGTGACACACAGAGGGTGTGAAACACTCCGACTTTTCCATATGGCTAGAGTTATATGGGGTTCTCATTTGCTAAATTGGGCCAAGTAAGAAAAATTAGACCTGAGTTCTAATTCTAGCTTTCCTTCTAAATTGCTCATTTCAATTCTCTAGGTCTCAGAATCCTCAGCTGGTAGATACTGTGGTTGACTGGAGCAGCCACCAGCATCCCTCCCCACTATGACATTCAGTAGAACTGAGTTGCTGGTTGTATTCCCACATGATGGTTGTATCTCAGTGAATATTCTCCTGGGTCTCAGTTTCCTCATTTGAAGAAGTTCTTGCTTTTGGTTTAAAATGGGTCAATGTATACAGAAATATGGAGCTTACTGGGCACATATAGTAGGAACTCCATACATGACAATTTGCAGCATCTTGCAGATTCTCTATCTGTGAAAGAGGAATAATGTTTACCAATATATCCTGTGAGAATTTATATGGAGCAATGAAGAGTGACTGGAATTAAGAAAAACATATGCAGATGTCAGGAATTCTTATTATGAAAAGTGAACTGAAGTCAGAGTTTGACAGATCTTATGAGCCTGGTTAATTTTTTTTAAAAAGACAGAAACTATCATTAGCAAAGTTTGTTTAAACCCCTATACTTGTCTCAAAGGAGATGAAAAGAGGAGAGGCAAAGGAGGAGTGTCAGGTGTGTCCACGGCTCCTGGACCCAGACTCCAGACCTAGGGAAGAGAGGGAAGCTGAGGGGAGGGACAAGACTAAGGTGTCTGCAAGAGGAGGGAAGCTTTTCTGAAAAGCATTCAGAGAGAGCCTGAAAGAAATAAAGGAACAAATAAACAAAGAATCTGACACCCTGAACAGAAATCAAAAAGGAGCTTTGAAGGAAGTGAAGGATATGAAAGATGCAATAATTGAAGTGAAGACATCCATACAAACTATAAACTAGACCACATGGAAAATAGAATCTCACTCTCAGAAGATGACCAATCCAAAAATAAATGTATAGTATATAATCTAGAAAAAACAATTCAACAGCACAAATTGGACATTAACAAGATCTGGGCCAATTTTAAAAGAGCTAACCTAAGAAAAATAGGTATAGAAGAGGGATTATAAATTGAAACCAATGGAATCAACTATCTTTTCAAAGAAGTAACATCAGAAAAATTTCCAAACATAGAAAGATAAGTCAACACACAGCTACAGGAAACATATAGAAACCCCTTTAGACAAAATCAGAAATTAGGTACACCACACCACATAATAATCAAATTGACTAATATAGAGGCCAAAGAGAGAAATCTTAAAGGTGACAAAAGTAAAAGACCAAGTGACATTTAGAGGCAAATCAATTAGAATCACTCCAGACCTCCCCAACCAAGTCATGAAAGCCAGGAGGGCCTAGAGCAACATATTTCAAACTCTGAAAGAAAACAACTTGCAGCCAAGATTTTTCTACCCAGCAAAACTATCTCTCAAAATTGATGGGGAAGTAAAAGCCTTCCATGATAAACAGAAGCTGAAAAAATTTATGTCTTCCAAACCAGCACTAGGGAAAATACTCAAAGAGATTAACTGCAAGGAACTAACAAACTTCAGAATCAGAGAAACAACAATTTCCAGCAAGAAAACAACTAAGTAAAGAAGAACAAACACTACCTCAAATAGAAGTCAAAACTCAAAATGTTAGGAATTTAGAATAATCTCTCAATAACCACATTGAATATAAATAAATGGCCTTAACTCCCCAATAAAAAGACACAAGGTGGCAACATGGATTAAAACCCAGAATCCATTTATCTGCTGCCTGAAAGATACATACCTTACAAGCATAAATTCTTACAAACTAAAGGTGAAGAGCTGGAGCAAGGTAATCCATGCCAATGGAACCTGAAGACAAGCAGGAGTAGCAACTACAATCAGACAAATTAGACTTCAAGCCTAATTTATCAGAAGAGACAAAGAAGGTCATTTCCTACTGGTAAAAGGAACAATTCAGCAAGAGGAAATAACTTGCAGCCAAGAAAAGAAAATAACTTGCAGCCAAGATTCTCCTACCCAGCAAAATTATCTCTCAAAATTGACGGGGAAATAAAAACCTTCCATGACAAACAGAAACTGAAAGAATTTGTCTTCCAAACCAGCACTTGGGAAAATACTCAAAGAGATTAACTACAAAGAAGAACCAACAAGTAAATATTAGAACCAGAGAAACAATAATTTCCAGCAAGCAAACAACTAAGCAAAGAAGAACAAATACTACCTCAAACAGAAGTCAAAACTCAACATGTTAGGAATTAAAAATCATCTCTCAATAATCACACTGAATATAAATGGCCTCAACTCCCCAATAAAAAGACACAAGGTGGCAAAATGGATTAAGACCTGTAATCCATCTATATGCTGCCTGCAAAACTCACCTTGCAAGCTAACCACAAACTAAAGGTGAAGGGCTGGAGAAAGGTAATCCATGCCAATGGAACTTGAAGACAAGCAGGAGTAGCAACTGTGATATCAGACAAACTAGACTTCAAGGCCTTCAAGGCGAAGCTTATCCCAAGAGACAAAGAAGGTCATTTTCTACTAGTAAAAGGAACAACTCAGCAAGGGAAAAAACAATTGTCAACATTTATGCCCCAAACAGCCACTTTCATAAAACAAACTCTTTATGATATAAAGTCACACATAGTTCCCAATACAATAATACTGGGAGACTTCAACACTCCTCTTACATCTCTAGATCATTCTTCTAAACAAAAGGTCAGTAAAGACACCTCAGACCTAAAGAATACCATAAAACAAATGGACCTATTAGACACATACAGTCTATTTCACCCAACTACAGCTGAATTCACTTTTTTCTCAGCTGCTCATGGAACCTTCTCCAAAATAGACCACATTCTGGGCCACAAAGTGAGCACTGGTAAATTTTAAAAAATGTAACCTAATTCCCTGCATCTTTTCAGAGCACAGTGGAATGAAACTAGAAATCAACTCTAAGAAGACCCAGAGTAACCATGTAAACACATGGCGACTGAACATCACACTGCTGAATGAGGAATGGGTCATAGAAGAAGTAAGGGGAGAAATTAAAAAATTCCTAGAAAACAACAAAAACAGACACAACATATCACAACCTCTGGGACACCTTGAAGGCAGTACTAAGAGGAAAATTCATAGCACTGAGTGCCCCCATAAGAAGAACAGAAAATCACCAAATATATAATTTAATGACACAGCTCAAAGCCCTTGAAAAATAAGAACAGTCTAACCCTAAAGCCAGTAGAAAATTGGAAATTATGAAAATCAGAGCAGAAATTAATGAAGTAGAAAATTTTTAAAAAAAACAGAAAACCAACAAAACCAAAAGCTGGTTTCTTGAAAAAATAAACAAGATAGATAAACCATTAGCCAACCTAACCAAAAGAAAGAGAGAATCAGCCCAAATTACCAAAATAAGAGATGAAAAACATGATATTACCACTGACAGTGTGGAAATCCAGAGGATCATCAGAAACTACTTTGAAAAACTATGCTCCAGCCGGGCGTGGTGGCTCATGCTTGCAATCCCAGCATTCGGGAGGCTGAGACTGGAGGATCTGGGTTCATGGCCAGCCTCAGCTACCTAGTGAGGCTCTCCACAACTTAGTGAGACTCGGTTTCAAAATAAAGAATAAAAAATAGGGCTGGGGGTATAGCTCGGAGGTAGAATGCCCCTGAGTTCAATCCCCAGTACCGCAAAAAAAAAAAAAAAAAAAGAAAAACTATGCTCCAATAAAATGGAAAATCTAAGCCAGGCGTGGTGGCACATGCTTGTAATTCTAGCACTTGGGAGGTGAGACCGGAGGATCCAAGTTTGTGGCCAGCCTCAACTACTTAGTGAGGCACTCCGCAACTTAATGAGACCCTGTTTCAAAATAAAGAATAAAAAATAGGGCTGGGGTGTAGCTCGGAGGTAGAATGCCCCTGAGTGCAATCCTCAGTACCACAACAAATAAATAAATAAATAAATAAATAAATAAATAAATAAATAAAATGGAAAATCTAGAAGAAATTGATAAATTTCTAGACACATATAACTTCCTAAATTGAGCCAAAAAGATATAGAAAACTTATACTGACTAATAGCAATCAAAGAAATAGAAACAGCAATACAGAGTTTACCATCAAACAAAAGCCCAGGGCCAGATGGTTTTCCAAATGAATTGTATAAAACCTTTATAGAAGAGCTAATCCCAATGCTCCTCAAACTATTCTGTGAAATAGAAACAGGACTCTCCCAAACACATTCTATGAAGCCAACATCACATTAATACCAAAGCCAAATAAGGACAGCTCAAGGAAGGAAAACTATAGGCCTATATCATTGATGAACTTAGATGCAAAACTGCTAAACAAAATACTAGCAATGCTCATTCAAAACCACATTGAAAAAATTATAACTAACTCAGGTTCATCCCAGGGATGCAAGGCTGGTTTAACATATGGAAAACAATTCATGTAATTCACCATATAAGCAGAACCAAAGACAAAAATCACATGATCATTTCAATAGACACTGAAAAAGCATTTGATAAAATCCAACACCATTCATGTTAAAAGTACAGCAGAGAATTGGAATAGAAGAAACCTACCTCAACATAATAAAGGCAATATATAATAGGCCCACAGCCAACATCATATTAAATGAGGAAAAACTGCAAGAGTTCCCACAAAAAATAGGAACAGACAAGGATGTCCATTATCACCACTTCTGTTCAATATAGTACTTGAGACTCTAGCTAGAGAAATAAAGCAAGAAAAGAAAATCAAAGGGGTAAAAACAGGGAAAGAAGAACTACAACTATCCCTATTTGCAGACAACATGATACTATACTTAGAAGATCCTAACAAACTCAACCAAACAGCTTATAGAATTGATCAACAAATTCAGCAAAGTGTCTGGATACAAAACCAATCTTAAAAAGTCAGAAGCTTTCCTGTATACCAGTCATAAATCCACAGAAAAAGAAATCCAGAAAACAATTCCACTCAAGATATCACCCTGAAAAATAAAATATTTAGGGATAAACTTAACTGAGGAGGTAATAAAACCTCTACAAGAAAAACTATAAAACATTGAAAAAAGAAATTGAAAAAGACCTTAGAAGATGGAAAGATCTTCCATGCTCTTGGATAGGCAGAATAAATATCATCAAAATGGCCATTCTCCCAAAAGTGATCTACAGATTCAATGTGATACCCGTTAAATTACCAAAGTCACTCCTCACAGACATAGAAAAATTAGTCCTTAAATTCATTTGGAACAACAAAAAGCCCAGAATAGCCAAAGTAGTTATCAGCAATAAGAACCATGCAGGAGGTATCACAATACCTGACTTCAAACTCTACTACAAAGCCACAGTAATAAAAACAGCGTGGTATTGGCACAAAACATACACATAGACCAATGGAGCAGAATAGAAGACTCAGAAACGAATCCGCAGCCTTATAGCCAATTGATTTTTGACAAAGGAGCCAAAAACATACACTGGAAAAAAGATAGCCTCTTCAACAAATGGTGTTGGCAAAACTGGTTAATCCACTGGGCGTGGTGGCGCACACTTGTAATCCCAGCATTCGGGAGGCTGAGACCGGAGGATCCAGGTTCGTGGCCAGCCTCAGCTACCTAGTGAGGCACTCCGCAACTTACTGAGACTTGGTTTCAAAAAATAAAGAATAAAAAAGAGGGCTGGGGGTATAGCTCGGAGGTAGAATGCCCCTGAGTTCAATCCCCAGTACCGCAAAAAAAAAAAAAACAACTGGTTAACCCTATGCTGAAAATGGAAATAAACCTCACTTTCTCACCCTGCACAAGAGTCAATCCAAGATGGATCAAACACCTGGAAGTCAGGCCAGAGACCTTGCAGCTACCTGAAAAAAGCATAGGTCCAATACTTCAACACATCTACACAAGTAAAAACTTTTTCAACAAGACCCCAAACTCACAAGTAACTCAAAGGAAGATCAACACATAGGACTGCATTAAACTGAAGAGTTTCTGTGCAACAAAGGAAACTATTAAGAACCTCAAAAGAAGCCAAGCGTGGTGGCGCATGCTTGTAATTCCAGCATTCGGGAGGCTGAGACCGGAGGATCCAGGTTCGCAGCCAGCCTCAGCTACCTAGTGAGGCACTCCGCAACTTAGTGAGACCTGGTTTCAAAATAAAGAAAAAATAGGGCTGGGGATGTAGCTCGGAGGTAAAATGCCCCGAGTTCAATCCCCAGTACCGCAAAAACAAACAAACAAACAAACAAACAAAAAAACACCTCAAGAGAGACCACAGAAAGGGAGAACATTTTTACCAACTACTTCTCTGATAGAGGACCAATATCTAGAATATACAGAGAACTCAATAAACTCACTGCTAAAAAACAAATAACCCAATCAAAAAAATGGGCAAGTGATCTAATTAGACACTTCACAAAAGAAATACAAATGGCCAATAACTGTATGAGGAAATGTTCAACATCATTAGCAGTCAGAGAGATTCAAATCAAAACTACCCTGAGATTTCACCTAACTCCAATTAGAATGGCAATCATTAATAATACAAACAACAACAAATACTGATGAGGGTGTGGAGAATTGGGAACCCTAATACATTATTGGTGGGATTGCAGAGTAGTGTAACCACTTTGGAAAACAGTGTGCAGGAATGAACCTACTATATGATCCAGCAATACCACTTCTGGGTATCTACCCAAAAGAATGGACCAACGCATGTGTATCATTGTCTATAGCTGCACAATTCACGATTGCCAAACTATAGAACCAGCCAAGATGTCCATCAACAGATGAATGGATTACAAAACTATGGGATATGTACACAATGGAACTTTACTCAGCCATAAAGAAGAACAAAACCATGTCATTTTCAGGGAAATGGATGGAAATGGAAAACAAGTGAGATTAGTTGGTCACAAAAAGGAAAAAATTGTATGCTCTCCCTAATATGCGGAAGCTAGGTAGAAAGTGGGCCTTAAAAGGGACTCTAGATGAAGAAGGAGAAACCTTAGATGAGAAAAAATAGTGACTTAACTGAAGGGGATGGGAGTGGGGAGCACCTTAATGTATATGATGCACTATCACAAACATATCAAAGTCAATCACTAAACTGAACTTGAGAAGGAGGCAGGTGGAGGGACTGGGATGAGAATTGGGGAAGGGTTAAATGAAAGATGTGTGCATGTATGCCTCTACCAGCTTTTTACCTCATTAAGATGTATGATTACAAAGTACCAATAAAAAATATATTTAAAAAACAAGAGGAAGGGAGCTGCCACAGCCAAGGAAGGGGCTGAGGGGCAACAACAGCTGAAGCTGAGGGGTTATTTCAGCTTACTGTCATCTAAAGAGTGCCATGAGCCAGGTGTGGTGGTGCACACTATAATCCCAGTACTTTGGAGGTTGAAATAGGAGGATCTCAGTTTCGAAGCCAGCCTCTGCAACTTAGCAAGGATCTCAGCAACCTAGCGAGCCCCTGTTTCCAAATAAAATAATAAAAATAAAACTGGGGGTATAACTCAGAGGTTGAATTCCTCTGGGTTTAATCCCCAGCACCACTTAAAAAAAAAAAAAAGAATAAGATGATAAGAAGAATGTTGTGGCTCTAGGGGAGCTAGGGGGAAGTTTTCTTTTTAGGGGAGCTAAGGGGAAGTTTTCTTCCATGTTAGTAAGAAAAAGGATGAGCCTTTTTTTTCCCCTAGGAGGGAAGCCATCAGCTTAGAGGTCCTACAGAGAAGCACTCAGATCCTTAGGTGGAGGGTCTTTTCATGGGGAGGTAGCCCTGGTAGCCCTGGGGCTGATTAGAGACAAAGCTCTTGGGCAGAAATCTATGCTTGGCTATGGAGTTTCTTTTCCCCCTGAACATTTTGTCATGAAAAATCTCAAACATGAGCACAGTTGAAAGCACTTGTGACTGACTAACCTCACCTAGCATAATATTTTCCTGTTCCATCCAGTTTCCTGCAAATGACATAATTTTGTTCTTCTTTATGACTGAGTAGAATTCCATTGCATATATGTCCCATAGTTTTATAATGCATTCATCTGTTGATGGACACCTCAGCTGGTTCCACAGTTTGGCAATTATGAATTGTGCAGCTATAAACATAGATATGAATGTATTACTATAGTAGTCCAGTTTCAATTCTTTATGATAGATACCCAGGAGTGGTATAGCTGGGTCATATGGTAGGTTCATTCTCATTCTTCTGAGGATTCTCCACATTGTTTTCCAAAGTCGTCCCACTAATTTGCAATCACATCAACAATGAATCAGAGTTCCTACTTCTCCACATCCTCGCCAGCATTTATTATTGATTGCCATTCTAATTGGGGTCAGGTGAAATCTCAGGGTAGTTCTGATTTGCGTCTTCCTGATTGCTAAAGATGCTGAACATTTTCTATACATTTATTGGCTATTTGTATTTCTTCTTTTGTGAAGTGTCTAATTTAGTTCACTTGCCTACTTTTTGATTGAGTTATTTTTTGGTGGTGAGTTTCTTGAGTCCTTTGTATATTCTAGATATTAGTCTTCTATCGGAGGCATAGCTAGCAAAGATCTTTTCTCATTTTGTCGGCTCTCTCTTGAGTTTCTTTTGTTTCACAGAAGCTCTTCAGTTTAATGCAATACCACATATTAATCCCCGTTTTAATTTCTTGTACATTTTATTTAATACTGGGGATTGAACCCAGGGGCATTCTACTTCTGAGTTATACCTTGAGCCTTTTTTTTGTGTGTGTGTGGTACTGGGGATTGAACTCAGGGTCATTCTACCTTCGAGCTACACCCCCAGCCCTATTTTTTTATTCTTTATTTTGAAACCGAGTCTCACTAAGTTGCGGAGTGCCTCACTAGGTAGCTGAGGCTGGCCACGAACCCAGATCCTCCGGTCTCAGCCTCCCGAATGCTGGGATTACAAGAGTGCCCCACCACGCCCGGCTCCTTGAGCCCTTTTTATTTTTCATTTTGAGACAGGGTCTCACTAAGTTACTGAGGCTGGCCTTGAACCTGAGATGCTCCTGCCTCAGCCTCCCAAATACTAGAATTACAAGCTGTGTCACAACACTTGGCAATTTTTTCTTATTATACCTCATTATCATCAGAAGCTTATACATCATTCTTAAGCAAGGATGCTCAAATTATAATCCACTAGAACAGGTCCAGCTGAAGTTCTTACTGCCTCATATAACCACTGAGAAAATGCTCAACACTTCACTTATTCCCTAATTTAATAAAGTATTTGGAGTCAGTGGGTTAATGCATTCATGTCTTGTCCTGATTTCTCTCAGGAACCCTCAGTGCATAAGCTTAGGGCTCCAACAGATGTGTGAGATCTACTCCAACCCCTCCCCCAGAAGCACTCCAAGCAGCTACCATAAGGATACCATAAGTCCTGCCCTGGCCTCTTGCCACTCCCTTACTTCCCTCGGATATTTTCAAGCATCAGTGAAATTCTCAGTAACTGCTGTTACTGAGTTCTTCTGATGGAAAAACTGCTGTTTTTTCCATCAGAAGAACTGCTGTAATTCTCAATGTGAGGCAGTGAGGGGGCTACTTCTGCTCATATGGGTTGTATGGTCATCATTCCCGCTTAGTGAGCCCCCGGGGGTAGGATATGAAAGGACAGTGGTCCACAGTTTCCTGTTTCCTAAACACAGATGACTGAAATAAGAAAAGGTTGTGGTGAAAATTAAAAGTCAAGCTGGGCGTGGTGGTGCACGCTTGTAATCCCAGCATTCGGGAGGCTGAGACAGGAGGATCCGGGTTCGAGGCCAGCCTCAGCTACCTAGTGAGGCACTCGGTTTCAAAATAAAGAATAAAAAATAGGCCTGGGGTATAGCTCGAAGGTAGAATGCCCCTGAGTTCAATCCCCAGTACCGGAAAAAAAAAAAGAAAATTAAAAGTTTCTTTGGGCCTCCAGCCTACTAGTCTTTCTCTTTCCCTTCAACAGATTTCCAGTGACTTCTCCTTTAAAACAATCTCACTGGAAGCAACACAAGGAGTGCACAAGGAAAGGAAGTACATAAGAGAGGATGGGAGCCAAACGTGGTGGTGTATACCTGTAATCCCAGCACTTGGAAGGCTGAGACTGGAGGATTACAGGTTCAGGGATAGCCTTGGTAGCTTAGCGAGGCTCCATTTCAAAATTAAAAATAAAATTGGGCTGGGTGTGCAACTTGGAGGTAGAATGCCCCCAAGTTCAATCCACAGTACTGAGAGAGAGAGACAGAGACAGAGAGAGAGAGACAGAGACCCTGGGTTTGATCTCCAGCACCACAAGTCATCTCAAAATAAAAAGTTGAGTAAAAAGTCCTGCATCATCTACCCTCTGCCAGCTTTCCAATGTCTCTTAAAGCTTCCTAGTGTATCTTACCACTCTCTCCTGCCCAACGTGCTCAGGCTACCATACTTACTTCCAGGTGCTTAAAGTAGCAGGAAAGTGCCCCAAATTTTTGGCTCATGCTATTACTGCTTTCTGGGGAGCTTTCCTTGCTCTCCTACTCATCATTTAAAATGTATCCCTGGGACCTCAGAGTACTTTGTTCCCCATCCCAACTAAATAAGGTTTCCCATGCTATTCTATCTCCACAAATCCTGTATTTTCTTTCATTCGATACGAAGGTATGAATACGTCTGCTTGTTTAAAGTCTGTGTTCCTCAACAGACTGAAAGTACCGTGAAGACTGGGAGCATGTTGCTCATGTTCATTGCCGTGGCCCCAGT
>PVLC010040794.1:0-13670 GCA_004027655.1 Graphiurus murinus
ACTTTCCATCACTATAACAAATACCTAAGATCATCAAATTATAAAGAGAAAAGGTTTATTCTGGCTCACAGTTTTGGAGTTTCTAGTCCATGATCAATTGATGCCATTGCTTTTTTGCTTGTGATGAAGCAACACATCAGTTCAGGAACAAGCAAAAGAGTGAAACTGCTCACTCATTGCAAGGAAGCAAAAGAGAAAGAGACCAGAATCCCATAATCCCCTTTAAGGTCATGTCTCCAATAACCTAAAGACCCCTACTAACCCTACTTCTCAAAGATTCTAACACCTTCCAATAACACCATCCCAGAGATCAAGCTTTTAACACACAAGCCTTTGGGGGAAATTTAAGTTCCAAACTATAGCAAAGCCATAGGCCATACATATGAGTTTGGAGCAGAAGGCCCCAGTTGACTGGCTGAAAGGAGCTGCCATTCATTCCCCAAAATTCCTCTACTGCAATGTCTTGTGTTCCATTCCTCTCTACATGGCTTACTATGAATGAGCCATTTGGACCAAAAAAAAGACTATGAGAAAATGTAAACTTATTTTACCTGTCCTTACCTGTCCTCAAATTCTAAACTTCACTTTAAATGAATCACATAATACCATTTATAATTCAAACCAAATATTGCAAAAAAATGATATCTTCTAGAGAATGTTCATTAAAGTTCATTTGCTACTATCCATCAGGAAATATTGTCATAAATTCAATCAAGTATAGTCTTAGTCTTAAATCTGTCCAGTAATAAAACTGTAGGAATGAATTTAACAAGTTAACACACAGAAAGAATATTATATAATTTCAGATGCTGCCCCCAAAACCCTTTTCTTGATTAAGATTCATCCTGAAAGGAGAAAGACAGCCAAGAAGAGAAAAGCTGTTGAAAATTATTTTGAAAAAGAAAGACAGGAAGGGAAGAAGGAAAGTGAAAAGAGGAAAAGAAAGACAGGAAGATTAATTATGGAATGGAGGGGGCTAGCAAGAGTAAGAGAGAACACATCAGTAAGTCCTAAACTGGGAAGAAAACCACAGCTATCAATTTAAGAATTTTTACTTGTCTATAACAATCTTGATGAGAATGTTCTTACATGTCTTTCCAATGCATTTCTCTTTTGTAATCATACTTTTATTCTATACATGAATATGTCTTCTAGGTATTGCTGTGGTGTGGACTTATTTTGTCCACAAGGGTCCTCAATTTTGAGTTGATGAGTCTTAAAGAGTCAGGGCCTAATGTGAGGTCCTTAGGTCACGGGGAACACTACCCTGGAAAAGGTTGAAGGTAGTTCACATGGGACCCCTTGATACATCTCAGGAGAGGATTACTACAGAAGCCTGAGCCTGATCTCACCCAGTCTCTCTGGCTCCTTCTTAAAGATGTGATCACTTCTTCACACACATGCTCCCACCTCTGCACTCTGCTATGACGTGATACACCTGAGAGGGCCTCACCAGCACTGAGATGATGCCAGCGCTGTGCCTTTGAACCTCCAAAACTGTGAGCTGAATCAACCTCCTTTCTTCTTTAATGGCCTGCCTCAAGTGTTTCATTATAGCAGTGAAAAGCTGACTAATAGAGAATACTTCTACACATTGTATGACACACAGTCTTGCTTAACTTTCTGTGTTTGTAAGATTTTCATTGCTGTGGGAAATACCTGAGATAATCAATTTTGAGGAGGAAAAATATATTTTTGCTCATGGTTTCAGCCCATGGTCAACCTACTTCATGTCTCTGGGCCTGGAATGAGGCAGAACCTCATGATGGAAGGGTATGGTAAAGGAAAGCTTATGGCAGCTAGGAAACAGGGGGCATACAGGGATACGATATACCCTTCTAGGGCAGGCCTTCAGTGACCTACTACCTCCAACTAAACCCCTTCTCTCACAGTTTCCACCACCCTCCTCTAATGCCATCAAATTATAAATATATCAATAGACTGATTTGCTGATGATCCAATCACTTTTCTGAAGTCCCCCTCTGAACATTGCCTCACTGGGGACCAAGCATTCAATACTTCGGGGGATAGTCTATCTCAAAATCCTCATAGTGACTAAGACAAAACCACTGGAGACAGAGTCACACTGAAGAATCGGATTCAGGCTCCATTTTGCCTCTTTCAGAACTACAAGGCAAATTGTACCTCAATTACTTGCTTTTACATATGTGAATTACAATATGCATATCTATGGATGTGCAAATCAAGTGATGTGATGTACCTTAAAGTGTAAAATGGTATATAAGTATTTGATGAAATACATAGAATGTACAAGTCTAGGAATTTTTAGAGCCATAATCATAATCACTACTAACAGGTCTCTCTTCAAAAGATCTCATCTAATACTTAAGCTCTAAGTACTCTCCATATAATGATGACTTCCAAATGTGTACCTTCAGACCGACCCCTCCTTCTAAATTCCAAGTTCATATTTGAAGTACTTACTCAGAATCATTACTTGGATATCCTAAAAATCATCTTGAATTTGCCTGTGAGACATTAACTTTATTGGGGTGCTGTGCTATACTGAATCATTTTCCTGGAGTAAACTGAATCTGTAAGCACTCTTTGGTGTCCCATAAATCTTCCTCAATAACTGAAACCTGTCTTATACTACCAGTGCAACATCCAAAACTAAGCTTCTGCTTTTACCCCCAGACTAGCTCTTCCTATCCTCTTTCTCATCTCAGGAAAATGGGAGCTCTAACTTTCTACATCCTTAAGACAAAAGTTTTAGGGCTATCCTTGACTTGGCTCCCTTGCACTGCACATCTGGTCTATCAGTAAGCCCCACTGACCTTCCTTCCACCCAGACTCCAATTGCATCTCACAGCTCCCACTGTTACCACCTAGCTCAAGTGCCCTCATCTCTCACCAGGATTACTGCAACAGCCTCCTGTTTGTGTAATTCATTCACAACAGCATTATACTGTTAAAACATTCCTAATAGCAACCAGCGTTATCCTGTTAAAATGTGATTCAAAAACTAAATGGTTTATCTTAACTCACAAGGCCTTTCCGTGACCCTCACTGCCTGCCTGACATCATCATCTACCTCTTCCTCCCAGCACCCCTGCAGCTCCTTCCCATGCCAGGAACCTCACATCAGCAAGGCCTCTGTACACACACCCCAGATGGCCACTTGGCTTGTCCACTCACTCTCTTTCCTTAAATCATCTTATCAGTGGATCTTTCCTTAAGTTAATCACCAACACCATCCAATACTTCCTATTCCTCTCCAAGGCTCTATTTATACTCATGAAAGGTTACACAATGTACTCTTTTACCAGCAGAATGTAAGCTCGCCCAGGGCAAGAATTTTCATGTGTTTTATTCTCCACTGTATTTTAGTGCATAGAAAAACATATACAGAAGATATTCTGCAAATGGATTTGAGTAAACGAATGATTACAGAATTAACATAAAACATTGTTTAAAAGGAAAGTCTAGTATCGTTACCATTCTAGGAAGGTTGAGTTTATAATTTATCCTGTAGTTCCAGGCATCCTCTGATTACAGTAAAGTTCTCAGTAGGGCACAGCTACTCCTAGTGGACAACAGGCTCAGAATAAAGCCCGCCTCTGGGGTACAGAACCAGCCACAGTTTACTCTGTTAGACCTACTCATGTCGCTACCCCATAGTTATTGGAGCACTTAAAGAGAGGCAACTGTAAGAGAAACTACTTTTCCCCCATTATTTCATTTGGCTTCGTACTCAGCAAAGAGGTCAACATATTGGAGGTCCTCCATAAATGCCACTGAACAAGCTAACACAAGAAGGAACAGTGCAGAGACAATATAATCCCCTTGGCAGAAAGACTTCAAAGACCTAGACCGAACATCACCAGATTCCCTTCTATAAACACGTCAGTTTCTTCTCCCCAAAATAGACAGAATGTCTTCCAGACCTAATTCACTGGTAATACAGCTCAAATTAGAAAACAGAAGACAAAAATCCTATTAGGAATTTTTATTATCAATGCATAGATCATAGATTTGCCCCATCTTTTCTTTTTATTTTTTCTCTTTAGTACTGGGGATTGAATTTAGGGGCATTCTTCCTCTGGGCTACACCCCCAGCCATTTTTTATTTATAATTTTGAAACAAAATCTCACTATGTTGCTAAGGATCTCACAAAGTTGCTGAAGCTGGCCTTGAACCTGTGATCCTCCTGTCTCAACCTCCCAAGTACTGAGATTAGAGAAGGCATGCGCCACCACACCCAGTTTGCCCCATCTTGTTGTTGTTGTTTGCTACTGGAGTTGAAACCCAAGGGCATTCTACCTCTGAGATACACTCACATCTTTTAAATCCTAAAACTGATTAAGCAAACATGGAATTAACTAAATACCAGGTGTGTCTCACAAAATCCTGTCTCTACTAGTTCACCACCTTTGAACAGATAATGATCCTGCAGATGATAATCCTGTTGTCCAGATTATATACTCTCCATGTTGGAAAAAGAAAAATGTTATATACATTACTATGTATAGAGGACTATAATATTCATTACACCCTAATATCTGGAAAAACAGGGAACTTCATAGCAAATGTTTATTAAATTTATTTAGAGGCACTGAACACAGGAGCCAAGTGTATAAGCTCTAGTCTGCCCCCTTAGACTTAAATAACAGTTCTGCCACTGAGCACTCTTGGAATATTAAGCTCTCCTGCCTGAGTTTCCACATAAGTTAAATGAAGATAATAAGGACCTGCCTCAGAGAGTTATTTAAGAGAATTAAATGAGATGATACATGTAGAGGGTTATAGCTTTGCCTCATACAGCAAGCGCTCATTACATTTTGGCTTTTGGAAATAGTATTTTGGAACCTTAAAATTTAAAAATGTTTTCATATATGTTTCTATACAGACACCAGATTAGTTTAAATGTAATGGGAATTGAAAACCATACTGCTCAAAATACCTCAGCACAGCAAAAGTATCTCTATTTTCATATATCTTCCCCTCCTCGATCTGGTCCTGAAAGGTTAGGGTCAAGAACAGCATGTACAGAGCATGCATGTGTGCACACAGACAGACACACACGCACACACACGCACAGGCTCCCATCACAGAAGGGGTATCTGCTCCATCTGCCCTCGTGTTCCAGTCCCTGTGTCTCCCCTCAGCAGCCCAGCCTACCCTATGGCACAGCCACAGCACAGAATCAAGTTGCTATGGTCCACGCACAGGTGTAATTAATAACCTGGGGCCCGTGACAAGATTATATTAACTACACCTAACATTGCCCTACAGTCTCACTGCTCACTTACTGTAACAGGAGGCCAGACTTCCTTCTCCTCCAACACTGGCATTAAGTAGCAAACCACTCCAACGATTTCCCTCTCCAGCACTGAGAGGAAGTAAGCCTGGAAAGAGCAGACTCCTAGGACAAATGCTAGACCAAGATTCTAAAGACTGGACCTTGCATCCTATTAATGCCGCCAGAGGTAAATCACGTGGACTTTCTGCATCTTAGATTCCTAATCCTTAATGCTGTGATGCTACGGCCTAATATACCTACCCATGAGGTTTTTTAAGAATTACTAAGTGGGGGAAATAAAAGTGGGTAATTCATGAGAATCATATGAACTAAAAGCTATTCTAAAAAGTGATGACCAACTCATTTGCTCTCCTCCCTACTTATGTGCTAACCTTGATCCTTGAAGCCATAGCATTATAAAGATTTCTTTTATCAAAATAAATTACTTTCAATAAGCAATTCATAGTAAATACATATTAGGTAACTTTTGCATTGAAAATTACTGAGTAAGCAGGAAAAAACTTTTGAGAAGCAAAAATACTCAATCTGCAGTGACTATGAACAAAGCTAAAATGGATTGCCCATGTAGTGCAGAAAGAAAAATAAAAATTAGGTCATATTTTGAGCTCAGTTTGTGCCCATTCCAAAAATGATGTAGGAAAAAAAAAAAAAACAGTATTCACTAGATTGCCCCTACCTGCCATGACCTTCAAGTTATTTTCAGAGTTCTGAATACATCTGGGTAAAACTGGACAGTGAGATCATTTTCAAATTCACAGCTTCTTCCAGTACTATCCTGAAATCATACTTTTTTTTTTCCTGCCCAAAACCAATCACTTCACTACATATTCTAAGAATGTAACTATCTGAATCAAAATGCTATGACCCAGTAAAGGGATAAGGGAGGGAAAAACAGTAGCAGCAAACAAACCTAAGACCTGTTGAACCCCTAGTGCTCTCGGCTGATAATCTCCTCAGTTTCAAGCAACCCTACTTGATAGGTATTTTTTCCTCCTTCCAGATGGATCTAGATGGATCCTTTAAGGCTTAAAGAGGGAAATCACTGTTCACCATGACACTGCCAGGAAGCACTCAAATAGAGTTTAAGACACATTGTACGGAACCCCAAAGTTCAGGCTTTGCCACTGCTCTATGCCGCCTCCCCAAGACAACCAAAAGCCCTTCTCTAAAACCCAAGAAAAGTGGGTATTCTTTAAAGATTTCTACTACCTCATAGGATTATGTGGCACAAAGAAAGAGTGAAATGAAAATGATCTTACATAGGATCAAGAAGGTGGGTAGTTGGCAGTTTCACTGTCAATACTGAACATGTCACCATCATCTAAAAATAGTATACAATTCAGTATATAAATATGTGAAGGGCATTTTCAAAACTTAAATTCATGTGTAAATTTAAAAATAAAACTAAGAACCTGGGAGTACTGGCACAAGCCTATAATTTCAGTGCTTGGGAGGCTGAGACAGAAGGATTACAGGTTCGAAGCTAGCCTCAGCATCTTAGCTAGGCCCTCAGCAATTTAGCAAGACCTTGTTTCAAAGTAAAAAATAAAATAGGGCTGGGGGTATATCTTGGAGGTAGACCACTCCTGGGTTCAATCCCCAGGACCACAAAATAAATAAATAAACAAACAAACATACGTACAAAACTTTTTTTTTAATTAAGTCAAATGGAGAAATGTCTAAATCTTGTAGGAGCTAAATAAGAGTCAGATGATGTGAACTCTGATCCCTTTCAATGAAACTTAAGTGAGACCAGTACCAATAGGATAGAAATAGAGAGGACTATGAAGGGCAGAGGTAACATCTGAGGAACAAGAGAGGACAAAATTAGGGTAAAAGTCCTCGAACAAAAATTGGGATTAAAATCAGGATTTTAATCGGGATTAAAACAATAATAATTCTTCTCTCAATCTATTATTTCAACTTCTTCAAATGGTGAAAAACAAGGCACAAAAATGAGGGAGAACGAGATCAGGTGATGGCTCATAGATAATTTTCAGTCAAATTTGAATTAAGCCACGTAAGAAAATTAGGCTCTATAGGAAAATAAATATGTGTACAATTACAATGTTTTCAACAACCAGTCACTTCTCTTTTCTCTAGAAAAGAAAATTCTAGAGTTCTCTTCCTAAGACTTTTGGATTGATCAATGAATTGTTTTACATACAAAATAAATCCACAACAAATACACAGCCATTGCCAAGAAGCCTACTGAAACTACTAAATCATTTTTGGATTAACTTTCAAAACAAAATGTTTTTTCATAACCATATAATGCTATTATAGAGTAAATTAAGACTAAATTAGTTTTTATTCACAAATTACTTTTCTGTGTAGTAAATTGCTTTGGGGGGGTATTTAAGGAAGCAATAATTAATCAGTTTTTCCTAAACTCTGAAAACAGGCAGTTAACAGAGTTATGCCTTGGTAGATTAAAGACGTGAGCAGTAACTTGTTAGTAATGAGGAGTACCCGTCTCAAGAGGGTCACACCACAATTTCATCTTTTCTATTTCACTGCCAAAGTTAAAGCTTTTGTTTTGTTTTGTTTTGCTCTCATTTGCCCTGGTAATACTTCTCAGTGAGCAATGTTCATCTTAACCATGAGGATCACTGGCAGGATAATCCATGTCCCCAGGTGTTGGCTGGCAGTTCTAAGACAGAGAAAAGAGAAAGCAAGAAAAAAAAAAAAAAAAAAAAAGAGGGAAGGAATAAATATAGAAGAGCAGGAGCAGAGAGGGTGAGAAGGAATAATGGGAAGAGGAGGTGGAGACAAGATGGTAAAAGGAAGGAAAAGCAGAAAGTGGGCAAAGAAAATCCTGGGGGAAAATGTATATGCTAAGAAGTAGCAGGTAGAGCAGGGCTCCTACCAGTCATCTGGACCTCACTACACCACTGTCTCCTCCTACCCTTGATCTTTCTTTCCATGTAGTGGGAAATGGAGTAACAACTCCTGTCAAGCCATTACCTGAATGAGTTCGTCCAGCTCGGTGGAATTGACACAGGAGTGCTGTGATATGAAAGTTTGCTTCTGGATCACAATGGTGGTCCTCTGTGAAATCTCTTGAGGCTGCTCCAATGCTTTGAACACGGTGGCTCCAATGATCAGATAGAGGACGACCACCAGGAAAATTGTGGAGACTGTCTTCCATTTCATAACATTAATGGCTGTGTCGCTCTCCACTCGGGAAGCAAGCACTGTGGGTTTCGTGGAAAATGAGAGCCTCGGTTTGGAGTTCTGAGCAGCAGATTTAGGATCCAGCAAGTCAGGTGCCGCCACTGACAACAACAGAGAAGGAGGGTTAGGTTGGAGGAGACCAGAGGGGAATGGCTGGCTGCTTCTTGAAGGGGTCAGCAAGGGTTGGATGAGCCCAGTTTGCTCCCCTGGTGGAAGCTCTGGATCCTAACCCAGGAGCATTCTTATTAGATCTCAGCAGGACCAGAAAAAGGGGCTGGGTCTTCTCTTTCTGCTGCTATTGGAGTTCCAGGTTGAAGGAAAAAAAAAGAAAGAAAAAACTAGGAGTCAAGAGAAACTTAGAAAAATAAAAGACAGTCTAAGGGCTTCCTAATGGTTTTCTAACTTTATGTCTGTCCATTATTTGAGTCAACAAAGATGTACTAAACTCCTAAGAGTTGATGTTTGAATACTCATGAAGAAGACTGATGGCTTATTCCTACTTTATACCACAAGCAATCAATACAAAGAACAGTCTCTAGATTTCTCTTTAATTTATTATAAAAAGGAATTGCATTATAATTTATAAGAGATTTCCTAATCAAATCAGGGCTGCCAGAAGAAGTCATTCATAATTTTCTGGTAAAACAGGTGTAAATAAACCATTCAATACATTCATTTATCTTTTGCCCCTCTTCCAAAGTAGGCTCATTATGAATCATTGTTCTTCATTTTCTGACATATTTTAAAAAATAAAAGTCATTGTTAACCCCTGTGACATAATTTTATGCATAACCCTCAAAAAAAAATGAGGCCCTTCCATTTCAATAGGGAACAGCATCAAAGCATCAAGGAAAGAGAAAACTAAAACCTTGGCTCACACCTTGGATTCTACATGCTTTGTACAAAGCTAATTGCTCCATTAGACTGTGTTTATGTGTTCTCTTACAAATTCCCATATACTCTGAGGTGACTCTACATCCATTTATTATTTATCTCAGCGCTGCTCAAAAATATCATTAATGGATTTCTTTTTAGAAAATACAAGAGCTACTGGGCTTCCACTTACAGAGGGGAAAATAAGCCATCTACTACAGAATATTTGATTAAAAAAGGAACATTAAACTAAAAACAGTTAAGAGAATGACTGAAAAATATGGGACTTATAGAAAAAAATACCAAATCAAATAGAAGAATCAATTTGGAGACTGTCATTGTTATAGATACAAGTAAAATTTCTGTCATGTATATAATATAGGTTTTTTAAAAATGATAACCTAATCTAAAACATACTTCTAGATAAGTATGTATGAAATCACATGAAATCGCTCTCAAATACCCTTCAGCCACCTGAAATTACTTGAGGATAAGATGCTCATAAAGAGTCAATTTCCTCACAGCTACTCTCTTGCCTAACACTGTGAATTAAATGTAGGCTACCATTGTTTGAGTTCATAAAATACATCTTCAGTTGCCCATCAAAAAGGAGCTTTCCAAACAGAACTGTTTGAGGGACTAGATGTGATTAGTGTTGTAAAATGATAGAGCAGATGACAGACGCTCCTCAACCAGCAAACCCCAGAATGGTTCTGACTTTGAAGAGATCAAATCAGAGTGGTGATGAGGACACCATATTCATGGCTGCAAGTGGAGATCCCACATATATATAGCACATCACAATAGTTTCCTAAGACTCAACGCAGGTACCAACACGGCGTACCTGTTCTGAATAAAGCCATAATCTAGGAGACACCTTCAAATTATTTAGAAAGGCAACCAATCACACTCAAAATTAATATAGTTTTTTTTAAAAACGTACTTTTCTAATAGCTCAGAATAGCTAATATCATGGTCATCTGCAGACTGGCCAGCACCTCCCCCCCAGCTGCTTAGTGAGTCTGAGTGAAAAATAAAGTCATAAGCTAAAATTTAGCCATTCTGGTATAGAAGGAAGAGAAAATTACACAGAAGCTCCACGCTACCTCCCTAGAGGAAGCTTCTCAAGCCTCTGTTCTCCCCGTCTCTGTGTTCCTGTCCTGATTTCTCATGTCAGTGGGTTCTGGCCAGTAGAACAGGAAAACACCAGGACTGTTTACCTTGAGGCTACCAAACCCCAACCCGAAATCTCGCTAAGACACTGTCATGATACACTTTGGGGAAAAGAGGGCAGATTTAAAAAAAAAAAAAAAAAAGGATTATGTGTACGTGCATGTAGTAAGCTAATACATTTCCACAAGGAGTTTAATTCTTTTAAGCTGTTGCTTTATTTTTTTAATTAGCAGAAATACATATAATGCACATTTGGCAGACAGAAAGACAGAATGGGCAGAAACTGGTGAGATACTTAAAAAAAAGAAAGAAAGAAAGAAAAAGAAGAAACCAGCCTTTTCTCTTGATCTAATATAGGGAACCTCTGGGTTTCCATTTCCCCCTTTGATGTCTGCTCAGGGAGCAGCGCGCTGACCCTTCCACACACTCCCAGCACCATTACTACCCTTCCCTCTCCCCAGCACACAGCACCCTTCCTCTTAACCCTGGTCTCCTTTCCTCTCCCAGACATGTCTTTGATCGGGCTGCAAATGACCAGGGAACAGCAGGAGAAACGAGCTTGTTCAGCACCATGCAACGGGCAACAAGTGTGACCAGGGTCACCATGCAACCTGCCAGTCGGCCACTCTCAGGGACTGGCCCTCCTCCTCCATCGCGAAGTCTCCCAAGGTGTTTCAAACCCATACCCGAGACAAATGCAAAGACCCCAGGCGCCTGCGGGAGAAAGGACAGAAGCAGCCGGAGAGGACCCAGAGATGGGTCTGCTTCCAGGTCCAGATTATGACCCAACACTTTGGACGGGAAACGAGGATGAGAAACGTCCGCTGGCCGCGAGGGGACCTCTGCAGCTCTCCCGGGGCGGACTAGGGCAGGAAAGCTGGAGGCTGGAGGGGCCGGGGGTCCCCAGGGGGTCTCACCTCCTGCTCTGTAGCCGGGTCCCTCCCGCGAGGCGCTGGGAAGCATGAGGCATGCAGCATTCAAAATGTATATTTTGGAATAAGACGGACTTGAAGCTCTTTTTACAAACACGCCATTGTACTCACTTCTTATTCAGAGACGGGCTGCGCGCTCCGAGCTGCACGGGCAGGCATTTTCCCCGGCTTTGTTTTACAAGGTGGGGAGAGCCGAGCTGGACGCGGGAGGGGGTGTGGGGGGAGCGTGAGAAGAAACGAAATCGCGGGAAGGAGGGGACACCCACACCGGCGGGCTGGGCAGAGGGCGAGGCCGAGGCCAAGTTGGGCTCCGGCGCCGCCGCCCCCGCGCGCGCCCGCGGCCGGGCCCGGGTCACCCGGAGAGCGCGGGCGACCCGGGTCCCGCACCGGTCCGCCGCCACTGCCGCCGCCGTGCGCTCGGGCCCGGGCTCGGCGCTGGCCCGGCCGGGGCGCGGCGCGGGGGCGGGGGGTGCAGCCCGGGCGGCCGTGCGCCCGGGTGTCTTTGTGCGCGAGCCCCGCTCAGCCCCTCTTCGCGTCCCCCGCAGAGCCCTCCGCGCCCCGCGGCGGGGGTGTGGCGCGGTCTGGGCGGCAGCTCCTTCGCCCCTCGCCAGCTCCTCTCCCTCTTTTCTGAACTCCCTCCCCCTTGCTTCCACCCCCTCCGCGGGCTCCCCGCCTGGGCTCGCCCCTCGGCACCCCCTTCTGGCCCAACTCTAACCTGCGTCGCACCCGCCAGGCTCCCAGACCGAGCCCCGCTCAGCCCACCTCCCCGCCAGGGGACACAACCCCTCTGCTCACCTGCCGCCTCTCCTCCTGTCTGCCCCTCCACTGACCCTCCCCCATCATCTCACGCTAGCTCTCTGGTACACACATCCCACAAGGCTCATCCCACCTCCTTCCAGGTCGGGATGTAGGAGGCAGGGGTCTCCAGAACCCTGCAGGTGGGCATCTACCTCATCCTCGTGCGCCCCCCCACCCCACGCTCAGGGTTCTACAGGGATGGTCCCCCCATAGGAGCCCTGAGAGTGGAGATGGTTGAGGACGTCAGCCTCTTCCAGTCTACACCTGGGGAAGAGCTAACGCTTCACCGGCAATCCCCACTGCACCTTCAGGGGCACTTGACTTGGGCAGGGAGCACTGCTCAGCAGAATGTCCCGGACCAGAAAGAATGGGAATGCCGCTGGAGCCAGGATGGAGCCATCTAGGGATGCAGAGGGAATGGGAAAAATCCGATTCGGTTCTCTCCGGGAAGGACCCCTTTGCTGGCGGCAGAGGTGAGAACAGCTGTGTGGAAGACCCCTTGGAACCCTCCACCCCAACACACACATATACACACACACTCCCAGTTTGACAGGTATAGACCTTGCCCAGACTATAGGAGATGCAGGAACACTGAACTGATGGTGAGACCCGGGTGCAGAACTGAATCCGCCAAAAAAAAAAAAACAAAACAAGATTAGATGCTGCCCTTGTAAAAGGAGAATCATCTCTCAACACACAGGATGCAAGCAAGATCCATTGGTAAACTTTCTCTTGCTGCTCACTTTTGCAGGGAATCCCCTGCTGACCTTTGCCCTCCCACCCCGCTGCCATGTGTGAGAGTTCATTGGCAGTAGCTGCTGCTCAGCCGGTTTGGATTATTTTCCTGGTTACAAGGGGAACTTGCAAGTGAAAGCTATAGACGTGACTGTAAAAAGAACCCTGTGAACCTTTTGCAAGACTGGCGCCATCATCAATGATAAAGATGCCAAGTTATTATTTTTTTCTTTTTAGGTCCTAGAATAGATTCAGCACTCTTTTTAAAAAAAAATCCTCCTAACATCCATCCTGCTCAAATATAAACAACTATTTCTCGATTTCTCTCTTGATTATAACATAAATCCTTTCTAAAATGTGAATCTAATTTTCCCCAGATTTAGTATACTTGAAAGTCGCATTTCCCCACCCCTCCCCCCCACACACACCTTGCACTGTACAGGACAGAACACACACCTAAGTGTGATGAAAGATGTTTTAAGGAATTGGCTCACAGGCTTATGAGGAGATGGCAGGTTGGCCCTAAATCTGTAGGGCAGCTCACAGGCTAGATACTCAGGTAGGACTCTATCCTTCAGATTTGAAGCAGAATTTCTTCCTTTCCAAGAAGTCTTATTCTTTGCTTCTAAGTGATTGGATGGGGCCCACCAGCATTGCCCCTTTCCTTAAAAATCAATTGATGGTGGATGTTGGCTAC
>PVLC010040795.1:0-13680 GCA_004027655.1 Graphiurus murinus
TTAAATTCTCTAATCTCAGTTTCTTTCTCTGAAATGAGGTGATAAAATTGAGTGATAAACTGATCTAATATGCATAATTTCTGGGCACATAGGAGTAACTCAATAAATAATAACTAGTATGAGGTTTATTATTCAGTGAACAATATTTATTTTAGGGACCAAGAAAAAGATATGTTAAGGCAACAACGTAGTTATTCAATTATTCAGTGTCCAAGTAACTGTGTGTGAATTGTTTCTTTAATGTGGTCACAAAGTTTATGTTGAGTAAAGACTCCGGATTGAACATATTTGATCAAAGAGAAAAGACATTAAAAATGGGAAGATTTTATTTCACAACATACCTTTTCTGATGTCAGGATCCCTCAAATCTTTAAGGTACTTCTTAAAAATTGATGTGTAAACCATTCCTCACATTAGTCCTTTGGTACTCACAGTAAGATAAATTCACTCCTTATCTCAAAACCACGATCTTAATATAATAACAAAATATTGAAGCAGCATGAATGTCTACCAGCAAAAGAATGAGTAAATAGTTTATGGCTTATTGATATAATAGAATAGTGTAGTGCTGTTAAAAATGAATGAACTATATCTATTTATATGTATCATACAAAAGGCATGTTGAGTGAAGAAAGCAAGTTGCAGAATACTACAATATACAGCTCATAAAGGTTAAAAAAAGGTTCTGTATTGCTTATGGATGTATAATCATGTAGCAAAGTAGAAAAATGCCTTGAAGGATATAGTAAAAATAGGAAAACAATTGGGAGGGGCATTCATCAATTTTGGGAGAATAGTTACTTCTGGAGGGGGAAGAAGGGCTGTCATAGAGAATGTAATTTATCTAGCCCTGATTATATTTCTGGTATTTTGTTTCTTTAAACGTGTGCAAATGAATTATCCCTCAGTATCCATGGGAAATTGGTTCCAGGACCCCTGCGAATGCCAAATCCTTGGATGCTCTTGTAAACATAGCATTGGATTTGTACATAACCCACATCATTCTGAATACTTTAAATCATCTCTAGATCACTTATAATACTTAATAAAATGTAAACACCATGTAAATGGTTGTTGTGCTGCATTGTTTAGGGAATAATGACCAAAAAATGTTTGTTCGTGGTCAGTACATATGCAATTTTTCCCAAATATTTTCAATCCAAGGTTGGTTGAAATCTTGAATACAGAACCTCTCTTTTCCTATCAATTCTAGCATGTTCTCAGCCTCTGATTTTTCTCCTCAGGCTTGTCATTTTCAAATGAAAACAGAATTAGGTTTGAGTTTTGACCCTTAGCATTGCTTCTAGAACCTGCAGATACGAAGCACCAACTGTACATGTATAAATGAGGGCCTCAAGATGAAATAAATAATTTTATAATCGTTTTTTGGTTGTTTCTGAAAAATGTTTATAGGCAGAAATAACACTCAATTTCTGCTATAGGTTATCTTCCATGTTTTTGACCTTTACATCCTGGCTTTGCTTAGCTTTGCACCTTCATGTAGGAGGAAAAGCATCCCTCTGATAAGGAGACAGGTACCTAAGAAACATTCATTGCCTGCCTCATGCCCTAAGATAGGGCCTCCTTCATTCACAGCAATCAGATGGAGACATTCCCTTTGCTTTTATTCTCTTTCTCTCTTTTCCTCTCAATTCTAGCATGTTCTCAGCCTCTGGCTTTTCTCCTCAGGCTTGTCATTTTCAAATGAAAACAGATTTAGGTTTGGGTTTTGACCCTTAGCATTGCTTCTAGATGTGGCTGGAGCGCTTACCTACCATCGGAGACCATCCCGGTCCTTGTCCTTCTAGGGCCACACTCCAGCACCCAGCTCCAGGCCAAAGAAGTCAAGGATCCCCAAGACCCTTCGCTCCCCACTCACACTCTCTCTGCTGGAGCGGTAGAGGAATAGTTCCTAGAGAACAGAGTCAAGAAAATAAGTCACAGATATAAAGGGGAACACTTAACTTACAAGCCACTTGCAAAGAACATGAATTAGAAAAAAAATAATTGTTGCATTTCCTCACAGATCAGACATACTTAACTTCTACGTTCTGCTGTATGTATGTATGTATGTATGTATGTATGTATGTATTTATTTATTTTTGACATGGTACTGAGATTGAACCCAAGGTTGCTCTGCTGATGAGCTACACCCCTAGACCATTTAATATTTTGTTTTCAATAAGGGTCTTTCTCTAAATTGCTGAGACTGGCCTCAAATTGGCGATCCTCCTGTCTCAGCCTCTGAAGTGCTAGGATTACAGGCATGCACTACAGCACCTGGCCACCTTCTGCTTTTTTCCCCCTCTCACTGTTCAAGGTTTATTTGGTGTTTTAGTTGATTGCATTAATCTCACGTTGATCTTTCTTTTTATAGCATGTGGCACCTTCTGCTTTTTTAGAAGACAGTTGTATGAGTGTGAGGGACAGAAGTGACATATGAGAAACGCTGATCACCTTTGGTTCAGAGAGACAAAGAAAACTCAATTTCTTTTTTTTCTTTTTTCTTTTTCTTTTCTTTTCTTGTGTGTGCATGTGGGATGTGTGTGTGTGGAGGGGTACTGGGGATTGAACTCATGGGCATTCTACCTCTAGGCTATACCTAAACCTTTTCATTTTTTATTTTAAAGCAAGATTTTTCTAAGTTACTGAGAGTCTTGCTAAATTGCTAAGGCTGTCCTCAAATCTTTGATCTTCCTGTCTCAGCCTCTCAAGTTCTAGGATTACAGGCACGTGCCATCACGCCTGGCTGAGGAAAGTCAATTTTGAAGCCAATTAGTGTCAAACTAACTAGGGCCCTTAAGGACAAAGATCTGAATATAAGAAAAAAAAAAGAGTTTTTATTTTGCTGTTGTTTAACAAATAAATTATTAAGTACTTGACTTGAAAATTAATTTAAAATATCAATCAAGAAAAAAACAGTACCCTAGGAATTTATACATACCATAAACTTTATTCTAAATTGTATGTCATCCTTAAAAATACCTTAATTGGTGATTAGTACATCTTTATACACAGGCACTTAAATAAAGGTTTCTATGGACTAGAACAACACCCAACTTCATGTCTGGGGATTAATCATGTCAATGAATACTTTATCTGTTCAATCCATGAGGACATAATTAAGATGCCAATACCTGGGAGGTGGTAGTGTTCCCTGGCTGTACATCAGCCTTGCTGGAGGTGACGTCCACAATTCTTGGCCTTCCAAGATGCTGACACTCATCTAGAAATGATTGAGAACCTCCTCCAGCAAACCTCGCCATCACCCTTACTGCTATAAATGAAAACCATCAGAAACTTGCAATGACTTTCTTTAAAACCGAATTGGAGAGAAGATTCCAGCCAGTGGGAGTCAACTAAACCGCCTTGACCAACGCTGTGGTCCTGAGCTATTGCCTGTCTACCTGCTTTATGGATGACTTTGTTCTAATATTGCAAGACACAGCAAATGCTCAGTACATATATGTATTTAAAATACATTAAGCAACCTGTTTTTAGTTTAATGTCATCTCTCTTGATTCCTGGCTTGATTTTTCTTCTTTCATCCAGCCACATCCTCCCAAACCTGCATTCTTGCCTTCACCAGGGCTTCTCCAGTGTGTGTGGGGGGTGAAATTCTTTTCAGCCCCCCTTTTATTCTGCTTCTTAAAGAGTTGATTGTGTGTTGGTGTTTTCCTGTATCCCTGGCATTTAGGGCAAGTTGAGAACTTAGGGGGTGATGGAAGAGTTCACACCCCTGTGAGCATATGCTATCTCAATTAATTTAAGAATCCTAGCTGGGCATGGTGGCACATGTCTGTAATCCTAGTATTTGGGAGGCTGAGACAGGATGATGTCAGGTTCTAAGCCAGCCTTAGCAACTTAGCAAGGTCTTCTGCAACTTAGTGAGACTCTGTTTCAAAATAAAAAAATAAGATAGGGCTAGGGGTGTAGCTTGGAGGTAGAATGCCCCTGAGTTCAATCCTCAGTACCAAAAATAAATAAATAAATAAATAAATAAATAAATAAATAAATAAGAAACATCAAATAAATCCCTACTATTCAATGGCAATTTAAAAAATGACCTACACCTACAGGTTTTGATACAGAAGGTGACTGTAACATATTTTTGACCTTCGACCTCATCTCCTACCACACTATCCATGTTTCACAATGCCTTTATCACACTGATCTTTCAGTCCCTTAAACATGCTATGCTTATTGCCACCTCAGGGCCTTTGCATCTGCTCTTTCCTTTGCTTGAGACACCACTCCCCAAGATTATTGCATAGTTGCCTCTTCCTCTTCATTCTAAACCCTCCTTGGAGAGATCTTCCATGACTACAGCCCCTCAACCCATTCCCAGCAGTCGTGTTAGCTTCCTGCACTTCTTCATGGCCTTTGTCATTCTGAAGTTACTTGATAGGTCAGCTTATATTATTGTCTGGCTCCTGCCTCTACAACATGTTATCTGGGGACAGAGCATTGGTCGATTTGTTCACCCCTCTATTCCCAGTGAAGTCTCCTGGCAGGGGCAGACATTTGATCAACACCCATTAATCATTAATAAAAGGGTAAATGAAGAAGACCTTGAGCAGGTGGTATATGCTTCCTCTATTTCTTCATTGATAAAACAATGAGATAACACTAACTTCATAGTGATATTGTAAAAATTAAATAAGAAATAGCAATAAAACCTAATGCAGTTCCTAGTACATGGCAGCTGTTCAATAAAGGTTAACTCCTTTCTCCTTGATTTTCTAGTTGGACCTCTGGATGAGTATGCAATGAAAGCATCCTTCCTTCCCCACAACCCAAAGTTCCTTTTATAGCAAATGTCAGTCTTATTCCACAAGTTTAAATGTGCAAGAATATAACTGTATTTTTGTATAATTCAATTTAATTTTTATTATGAGTCTACATTTCTGCCAGGTGGAAAAAAATCTGTCCCAGTTGATTGAGGTTTTAAACTCCCATTTTTGCTTGGGCTATGTATATATTTTGAGGGACTTACAGAGTGCTAAAAATAGAGGGCAATCAATACCTAGTGTTATCATTATCCAAAAAGTCATCCTCTTCTCCATCGATTGCAATGGGAAATGGAGAGATTCTGGGGGGATTTAGGAAATGTAATAGACAAGATTACCAATAGACTGACATGAAGAGTTAAGGAGTGGGAAGATGGTTCCTAGTAATTTAACTGGGATAACTGGGTGTATAATACTATCATTTACTATGATGAGAGAGAAAATAAGAAACTTGGTGCTGGATGTATTAAATTAAAAATGCCTCTGTGACAGCCAAGGGGAGCTGGCCAATAGGTTGCTGGAGTTTTGCAACTAGAGTTTGGAGAGCATGGAAGAGGCCCAGGCTGGGCAGCACAACCAAAAGGAAAGAGAGATGAGAGGCAGGAGAGAGAAAAACACCTAAGTAAACAGTGCCCAGTGTCATAGTTAGATGGACTGAAAAACAAGTGTTTGTATGATTTTTCAAATCATTCAAAGCAACAGGCCCTATTAATATCCCACTTTCATTTGTCTTATGCTATTAACCGGCAGTTCTCTGCAGCATCTGACTCAGGACTACCACCACTGAGTCCTATAACAGGCCTGACTTCTACACATCTGCCTGTGCTTCAAAACCCAAATCGAGCCCTCATGGCAATGACTGCCATTGCCAACTTAAGTTCTGACACTCAAACCAGATAAAAGATTAAACAAAATTAAAAATAAGTCAAATAAAAGATCGTCATGACCTCTACATGCCGAATTACTAAAATCTGTTGTGCTAGTCCCTTTATAAAGGGCAAGAGGTCAGAACACTCCTTCATGCATCTCTTAAGGTCAAGGCAATAGGAAAGTAGAGGAATCTATAACCCCAAGGGCTAGGGTCCCCTCAAGAGCTAAATTCAGCGAAGGCTTTCTGGGATATTATAGTAGAAGGCAGGCAACTTTCCCACCTAGTCAAAACTTTCAGAGAAATGGGCTGGTTGTACATAAACTAAGGAATATGGGTATATTATGGTTTGCCTACATTTCTCTGGATTATAACAAAATAGTGTTAAGACAATACCCTTGTGACTCTTCTCAGGCCACATGCCCCCTGTCCTTTCCAGAGAGATGACAACTAATTAGGCATACATGGGACATGAGCAGAACCAAGGTTTGTGCCTGGAAAGCATTATTCTTATAAATGGAATCCTGGTGCCAAAAATATGTGGTAGACATTTATCTCTTATTTTTCTTCCAGTAGATCAACCTGGGATAAGAATTATAATAGATGAAAGATGAAATGTATTGGTTTATAGTCAGTTCAGAAGCAATCTGTTAGTATAAATAATGGTGAAAATGTGGTGGGAAAGCCATCTGCCACCTTAAGGCAAACATACAGTTACTTTTAAGAAAAGAAGCTCGAAAAGAGTACATTTATCCCAAGGCTCTGAGGCTTGGAATGCATTTGAAGAAAAGTGGTCAAGTTTCCCCACCCAGAGGATAAATCATATTGTCATATGATTGCCGGCTTGCTTTGGTATATGGTATATCAAACAGAAGCATTCTATTTAGGGCTTGTGCCTTCTGATGCTCCTGGTTCCACCAGCATATTTGAGCACGTGTGGTCTTTAGTGAGGTAGCTTATGTTCAGGTACTTTGCTATTGAGCACCTATGCACATGTGAGTTTCTGTATATAACACACACACACACACACATACACACACATACACACACATACACACACACACGTACACAAACACACACACACATCTTTTGGGTTCTAAGTCCAATTGCACTTTGTAAATTAAGTGGGCCTAGAGGCTTGGAAACACAACAGCAGCAAAAGGCTGGAGCTCACAGCAACTGCTTAAAGCTGCATATGACACAAAACTGGATTATAATGTCATTCACTAACTGACAGATCATTTAGTGTCTTGGAAGAGCCTGTTTTCACACTGCTGAAGCTCTCACAGGGGAATTCCATGTGGGCTCCTTATTGTCAGAGCTATTTTTCACCCAATTTGTTTCCAAATGATGTCTAACCTGAGGTCTCCCCACTGAGAGAGGTTTAAGCCATGATTAATGAGGAGTGTTTGGCCAGGCCCGCCTGGGAAATGGCCCATCTGCAAACTCAGGTAAGACGCAGAGGCCTACAAGCCATCAGCTTGTGAGCGGCAGCAGCTCCCGGCCTGGGCTCCCTCCCCGCACCTGAAGGTGTTCAGCACAGGCAACACTGTGCTTCCCTGGGGGCGCTGGAGAGAGGTGTGTCACTCTGCTGTTTTGATCCTGAGACAGTCATGGGGGAAGTGCCCCCAGTCTTGATATCAAAAGGACATTTTCCTGTTCCTTGAGTTTGTTTATTCTCTTCAAAGCTCTTGCACGTATGTGTGGCAATATAGTAAACAGATATGTACACAGCTTTGTCTCAAAGAACCAGAATATGGGGCAAGCAGAAGTTAGATTTGTAACATGGAGGCCTATTTTGGCATGGAACATGAACTTACGTGATCGTTTCTTTTTAATTTCATATGCCTAAAGTGAACTTCTCTTAGTATATTCAAAAGTATCTGGTATTTTATGCATAAAACCTACTTTAAATGAATCATTTTCTCTGTAAATTAAACACTGGAATGTATTTATTTTCCTAATACCAGGTCAGTAGGTATTATAGATCCTTTAAGACTGAATAATTAAGAATCTTTGGAAAAGGATATACTTTCACTAAAGGAATAGAATGTTAGTACTATGCAGAATGCAAAGCCATATTTGTTCTAAGATAAAATCATATACACACAAATTGGTTAAGGAATCCCAAATTCTTTTTAAATACTTAGTAGAAAAACAGTGAGGAATGTGTGGGACATGGTCCTCCTTTGTAACCAAGTCCTTTCTTCCCTTATTTAAGATGCACTTCCTAGGTACCTTCTCTCTAGATGGTCATCAACTAGGACATCCCATAATTTAGTCTGTCAGGACTAAAACCTAACAGATCCAACTGTCTCCAAATAAAACAGATTGTTTGCTGGGAACATTTATGACCCATAAAGAGTGAGAGTTTATTCTGGCAAAACATTCCTTCCTGTAAACAACCAACGTTCACTGAATCTCACCAGCTGACTTCAAATCCATCTCTTTTCCACTTGGCACTGGCATCATCCAAGGCTTCTTTGATGGCATTTTGTACCCAACTGTTGTGCAAAAGATGCTCTCCATTGAGTTGGTTCTATATTCAGACACTCAAACAATCGCACACTTTCTTTAACTACTTCGGTTGCCAGCAACATGTTTACCATGATTTAGATGTCTATTATACGCATGAATGACTTGTCTACTTAATTTCATCAAAAAAATGAACCCTCATAAGTGGCACAGATGCTGGTATGATGGTAATCAAATTAGTTTTTGGACAGGTTTACGGCCACTTGCTGTCAGTTAAGCTCTCTTTGGCTATCTTCACTCCTAATATAGTTTTGATGGTGATTAATGGCTCCATTAATACACAGTTTGTGTTATGATAGACCTAACATTTTGGTCTCAATTGCTGACCACAGATGACAGTACACTTGGTAAGATTCAGGTGCACAGAATATTAGTTATGCATCAAGTTAGACTCTTACTTCTTGTATCTAATATATGTATGTTTAGAAACAACCAAGATGAGCACTCTATTTGTGCCAAAACTTTTTTTTTTCCAAACAAAAATCCTTTTCTATAAGTCTTCTCTTTCCTTTTCTTTGTTAAAGGAATGTTGCCTCCTTACATTATTCTTGCAACTGTATGGTCAATCCATGTCAGTTTCTCTATTAGTTTAACTTGCTTCCACCTCTAAATTTTTCACATCTTTCTTTAAAATTTGTCTTCCCTTTTTGCTTAGATTTAAAATAAAAAATTTCCGACCGTTTTTGTTTACATTTCTTCATTTTCTGTTTTAAATACTTTTCCAAAAAATTTCTGTTTATGTCTTTGGATTATTGTTGTCTTTGTCCCCCCCTCCCATCCCCCAGCAGTGCACATCTTCCTATTCATGGCTTTTCCATTGTATTATATTTTTCTGAGAGTAAATTTTAAATCAAAGTCTCTTGTGAGCTGCACAAGTTTATTTGCATTCATTTAACTGGGCTGCTAAAAGGATGAGAACAAAATGGGAGCCTTGTAGGCTAAACTATGGTAAACACATTTGGGTTGTTTACACAGCTTTTTTATGTTTAAACAAACATGGTTTTTTATAATGAAATTGAGTTTCCTCCTGCCCATATTTGATTTTATGTTCATCTGTGCTCTTGCCTAAACTCCACCCACTTGCTGCTATGCAAATACAGATTATGCAAATTTTTGTTTTGAATTGGGTGAGCTGAGCAGATGCCCATTTCAGCATAAACAGTCTTCCGGAAAAACGGCTTGAATAGACAAGTATCATGGTACAGATACCTAAATGGACAGAAGAATTAATGTGTCTTTTCACACAAACAAAAAATGCTAAGGATGTCTCTATGACTCTTAGGAGGAAAATCTAAGGTCAATTTATAATAAGGCTAAATACTGAAATTCAATTTCTCACTTAATAGCAACATTCCAGACTAGACTCAATCTACTATAGTGGATCTTTGAACCTACTAATTTATTGTAATCCCTTTTTCACTTAAGTAAATATGATCCCAGCTGTCTAGTAAATTGCCTTTATCTAACACTGGCATCTTTGCTAGCTGTATTTCTGTCTTCTTCTTTTTCAGTTATTATCATATTGATTTTCTAGTACATAAATAGTTGCATATGTGTTTATTTAATACAACACTTTAAAAAGACTTTAAAAGATAGAAATTCTCCCTCATTCTGTTTCAGACTAAAGTTGGTAACAGTGATAAAGTATTCATTTATATTCATTTGATTAGAAACAATGCTCAGATTTATTTTAAAGTAAAAATGAGCAAAAGGGAATACAATATTTGTCTGGAAGTCTTATTAGTCTTTACTAATTTATATTCCATCAGGGCAATGAAAGGGTGCTTTGCCATGCTATTAGCTATTTGCTGTTTGATATGTCTCAACCTACTAGCTCTCATGTTGTTTCTGGCTTTGATTGCCTTCCTGGAAAATGACTGATAGGTAGAGTAGTTTGGACTTTAGCCTGGACATCATACTGAATTCTTTTTAAAATCTACAGTGCAGTGGAAGACTCTGTCAAGATGTCGTGAAATGGACTTTAGCCCAATTATTCTTGGGCAAGGGACAATGCCAACCAAGAATAAGAAAACCTCACCACATTGTGAAACTCTGTTGAGATGGTGATAACATGAAGTACTGAGGAGCTGCCACTGTAGAGCCATCCGATGCCTCCCCAAGCTCACACGGTGATGACTAATGGAGCAGATCGAGAGAGGCACCGGGCACAGCATCTTGTGCCTGGATAGCTGTCTGAGGATGCTCTGTAAACATGATGAAGCAACCATCTAAAAATGAGTGTCTATCCTACAGGATGGCAGGGGTGACAAAGGAGTCCTCTGGCCCCTAAGAGAAGCAAATAGCATCTCATTATCCCATAGGCACACATGAGAAACTCTGTGATGACAGCATGTGTGTCACCATCACAACCTAAGATTGGAGGACAGAGGAGAGAGAGTTTCCAGCTGTAACCTCTACAAGGTGCCTTTAGCTCCTCCTACTTATGGCAAGTCACGAACCCTATGGCCCCCCAACAGAGAAAGGCAACCAGAGTCACTATATTCCTTGCAACTTCTATCAACATTCCTTCCTTGACTGTAGAATAGTGCTGCCATGTTTTTTGCCATTCTGTTTTAAAGACACAGGGATCATTACCTTTCCTAGAAGAATCATAGAAGAGAAAACATGGCCACCTCAAGATGGTCACATCTCTGCACCAAAGCAGTAGGTAGCTCAACTCTGCAAACAGTTTGCTCCTGAATCACAAGACAAGGAGCTCATGGTGCAGGCACAAACTTTATTTTCCAGGCACACTCAGAATGTTGCAGAGAAACAACACTAATACCTTGATGTTTAGAAGGGTCCAGAGTGAACAATGGTAGGCATGGTTCAACTGACAGATCATGGAGTCTAATTCACCCAGTGCTGAAGGCCAGGCAGCAATGAGAGAGTTTTTGCCACTTGGAATCCCAGGTAGGTGAGTAGCCATGGGTCTGCGTAAGGGTTGGTGAATGCTGTGGTTTAACTCTTAGCTTTCTGCCCTTCTTTCTACATCCTTTCACCATCTTTCAAAAAGCCTTCTTCTCTCACCATTAGGGTTCTTAGCACCCTTCCCACCACTCAGGACCAAACAGAAACGTCCTCCACTCTGTGAGGCTGTGCTTGTCCTCTCTCACTTGGTCTCTTGACCTCTCACTTAGAAGGCAGGTGGCTTTTTTTTTTTTTGGCGGTACTGGGGATTGCACTCAGGGGCATTCTACCTCTGAGCTATACCCCCAGCCCTATTTTTTATTCTTTATTTTGAAACTGAGTCTCACTAAGTTGCGGAGTGCCTCACTAGGTAGCTGAGGCTGGCCACGAACCCGGATCCTCTGGTCTCAGCCTCCCAAATGCTGGGATTACAAGCATGCGCCACCACGCCCGGCTAGGTGGCTTTTTTGTTTATCTGTTTGGCTTTGCTTTTGCTCTTTTGTGCTTTCACTTGACATCAATCTTACATACTTTTATTATTCTTATGATTTCTAGAATGCTATCTGTTTTATGCTCATTTCCCTCAACAATGTGACAAGTTCTTTGAGGTCAGGACTAACTCTTCTATAATATCCTTCTCCCAAGCAATGATTGCCCTCCTTCCCCAAAGGACTTTCATCCTGGCAAAGTCCAAACTACATGTTGATGGGTGTCTTCTGTGGCCACATGTGTATAGTTCAACTTTCAAAAGCATTTAATACCATTAGGAGGTTGGTCTCTGGCCGCTTTTAAGAAAATTTGGCTGCCCAGAGAGATTGACTCAGATCCTAAACCTGTTCTCACAATGATGTGCCAAGCATGTCAGAATTGATGTTCTATTTAATTCATTCTCTGTCACCCCAAATTACTTCTGGGCTATGGATTAGGTTCAGTTTTATTAAATCTACCTTACCAAGCCTGGCTCTAGGATGCAACAACAGGCCCAGAAGCTTGTACTGAGCTTCTCCTGGGAAGTATTCTAAGGTGACACCATAAGTGCCATTCAAGTCCCCAACATAGACTTATTCCTGGACTCTCAAAGATGCAGTCGATAAGCCAGAATAGAGATTACAGATAAACTACACACCCAGCATGGCTATGAGCCGGTGATTAGCCTAAAGAAATCAATCTGCAATCAGGGAAATATTTATTTAATACATTTCCCTTCTGTAATACTGAATGAAATCTCTTACTTTGGCTGTATCTTACCAAATGGTGTCAATATCAACCAAGAAGTAAGAAATTCAGAGTCGAGGCAGTCACTCTGTTTGGTCAAGTGTCACAGGCAATGACAAGGATCTCCTTCTTTTGTAACGAGCAGGTCCTAGACCTACTAAACTGCCCTGCGTGACTGAAAGTTGCAATGTGAATACACGGAGACTGTAGCAGCTAACCTACCGGCACTCAAGTGATGGCTGTGGCCATTCTTTCTTAACTTGAATGCATCAGAGAGCCCAAAGAAGTGCTTTTTGGAGTACTTATGTTAGGAGAGAGAAGATGGAGCAGCCCTTAGCAAAAAACATTCCAGCCACCTTACTGCAAATTTTATTTGTAAAATTTCATCAATTACACAAGATCTGAGTTCCCCCTCTTGGGCAAACAGCTGCCAGCCAGGATTCAGTGGTAAGACATTGATGGCTCTTGAAGATGACAGCAGAGTCAAGGGAAGTTGGCTTGGAAGTCTGAGAAAGGAGGACCGCACAGATTGGAGGCCAGCCTCAGCAACTTAGAACCTGTTTCAAAATACAAAAATAAAAATTAAAAAAGGGGCTAGGCCTATAGCTTGGAGATAGAATACCCTGGGTTCAATTCCTAGCTCTGAAATACATAGATAAATAAATAAATAAATTGGGAAGACCACAGAAAGCAAGCAGATACTAATAAGTGAGTAGTAACGGGCTCGAGTGACTCCCAAGTCTCTAGAATGTAGCTGGAGAGCATTGTTGCGGGGACTCAGTGCACATTCATGGACTATAAGTAAATAAAGGTGCTGGGTCAAAGTGGATGGAAGTTTTGATTTTGTCATCTTACATGTTTCCAATTTTCTCTTCATGTCTAGTTTTTCTTCCTTCAGAATTCTCTCATTCTGAAACTCATTGAACCCCAATTCTTTCTGTCACCTTTTTAGGGATAGATGCTCTTTTCTTTTAGATGTTGCAAAAAAATTCACTCATAATTAATCTTTGGAAAAAGCATTTTTCTTCAAATTAATTCAAACTTTATTCTTCCAAATATATAACTATTACTTAATTCATTCACTCTTTCTAAGGCACTTTTTAAATATAATCTAGTTTCTACCTTTGTTAAGACCTGAAATGGCCCCTCAGCCAATAATACTTTAAGGGTCTGTATATATAATATTTTGTAAAACATTTTACTAGTCTTAACTCTGAAATTTCCTCCTCTTGCATAATATATGTCACATGAAAAATCCATTAACTTAGTTCTATAACACTTTTCTTTACTCTCGCTAAAATCTATATTCTTAATCATACCATTCAAACAAGAAGAAACCATTGTAATTACATATAGATAACA
>PVLC010040796.1:0-13509 GCA_004027655.1 Graphiurus murinus
AGCTCGGAGGTAGAATGCCCCTGAGTTCAATCCCCAGTACCAAAAAAAAAAAAAAAAAAAAGAAAGAAAGAATGAAAGTAAGTTGGTTCTTTGATGATTTTTTTTCCTAATCATTTATATTATGTCCCACTAAAGGGCAGCTGATCACATATTAGGCTACCATTGCTTTAGAACCACAAAGTGCAGGGACATCTGCCACCTAAGTAGCCATTCCTCTGACTGACTGTTTTTTTTTTTTTTTTTTTTTTTTTTTTTTTTTTTTTTTTTTTTTTTTGCACATTCTTTCTTTCATTACATACTCTATCTTAGAAGTATTGGGGAGAGGTTCTTCACTATATCTGCATTTTGTTCTTTTACACAGGATTAGTTGCTCCCATATTCTTTCCCCATTTTACATCAAATTATTTTCTGGCTGATACTATTACTTTAAAGGGAAGGTCATTAGCAATGTATCATGTTATTAACTGTGGTATTATCTCTGTTTTGATACTGTTAATACTCTGTTAAAAGTTGCTTTTACTTCAATACATAAGCACAGGTAAAAACTTTCTCAACAAGATCCCAAAGGCACAAGCAACTCAAAGGAATATCAATACATGGGACTGCATTAAACTGAAGAGCTTCTGTGCAGCAAAGTAAACTATCAAGAACCTCAATAGAGAGCCCATATAATGGGAGAAAATTTTGCCAGGTACTCCTCTGATGGAGGTCTAATATCTAAAATATACAGAGAAGTCAAGAAACTCACAGCTAAGAAAACAAATAGCCCAATAAAAAGTGGACAAAGGATCTAAATAGACACTTCACAAAAGAAGAAATACAAATGGCCAATAAATGTATGAGGAAATGTTTATTATCATTAGCAATCAGAGAGATGCAAATCAAAACTACCTTGAGATTTCACCTAACCCCAATTAGAATGGCACTCATTAAAAACACAGACAACAACAAATGCTGAAGAGGATGTGGAGAAATGGGAACCCTAATACATTGTTGGTGGGATTGCAGATTAGTGCAATCACTTTGGAAAACAGTATGGAGGATGCTCAGATGAATGGGAATGATTCTACCATATGACCCAGCAATACAACTTCTAGGTATCTACCCAAAAGAAGGGAAACCAAGCTATCAGACCGACACATGTGTATCTATGTTTATAGCTGCACAATTCACAATTGCCAAACTATGGAACCAACCAAGATGTCCATCAACACATAAATGGATTACAAAACTATGGGATATATACACAATGGAATTTTACTCAGCCATAAAGAAGAACAAAATCATATCATTTGCAGGGAAATGAATGAAACTGGAAAACATGCTAAGTGAGATTAGTCAGTCATAAAAAATAAAAAAAAGTATGTTCTCCCTACTATGCAGAAGCTTGGGAGAAAGAGGCATAAGAGGGATGAAGAACGAGAAACCTTCAATGAGCAAAGAAGGTGACTTTACTGAAGGTGATTGGGGGAGGGAATACCCTAATGCACATGATATACTTTCACAAACATATCAAAGTCAATCACTAGACTGAACTTGAGAAGGAGAGAGGGAGAGGGAGTGGGGCAGGAATTGGGGAAGGGTTAAATGAGAGATGTGTGCATGTATGCCTTTACCAGCTTGAACCTAACAAAGATGTATGATTACAATACACCAATAAAAAAAAAGTTGCTATTAGTGTTTGGTTGCAAAGCTGAATAGGTTGATTCAGTCATATTTTCCCAATTAATTCTATTATTTTGTGTCCAGTTTTCCATACCATAAGATTTTAAAGAACATATAGGTGATGTCATAGTAGAAATAGTAGTATTCACCACCAAAGAAAAAACCACTTTGAATAGTTGGTGGTGGTATTAACAATAAAGTAAGATGCAACAAGGATAGACTTGAATCTCCTTTTCCTGACAGAGCGTGTGCCAGTTATTAATGCCATGACAGATCACCATGGGTGGAACACTTTGGGTCCTCTACTTCATTAGAAGATCAGTGGACTGTCACCTATATCAACAAATACTTGGATCAAGCTCAGAGAAGGAAATCAATATTTTGAGAAAAGGACAGTAACCTGGGGAGTGATATTTGGCATTTTGCCTCATGGAGGCTCTTGGAGCATGCGTTCCTTTGAAATGGAACACAATTCAGTGAATGTCCTGTCAGCAACAAAAGAGATAAGAGAGATAATAAATGATAAATGGTATCGTGCTAGCAAAGTATTTTAGAGTGATAAAATATAGTACAAGACCAGATAATAAATATGGATAAGAATAAAATAGTCATCTTGTGGAAAAGATGTTGAGCTCATTCTTGAGACTTTTATAAGTAAGAAGAGATTTTCTTTTGGAATAGTTGAGAAAGTCTGACAATCTTGCAAAAATGCATCAATTAACAAATCCAAGAAAATGAGCTCTCCTCGAGCTGAAAGAGATTGAGTGTGTAGTTTTCTATCATCAGTGCACTCTCAAGAGAGATGCTCTGTATGCAGAACTTGTAAAACAATTTCATAAGATTCATACTTTTTCACTCACATCATTGACAAGTATAATTCTCAACCATGGCCTAACAAGATAAGCTGTTCTTTTTTTGTGTGTGTGTGAAGTTTGGGACATTTTGCTTAGCTGAAAAGAGAACAAAGAGATCTTTTCTGGAGTTATGAAGAAATGTTGAATAGTTCTCTTGCCCATACTTTTCAGTCTTCTAAAAGAGATGAATTTCAAATTTGTTTCACTAGGTAAATAAATACGTAGATATTTCAGTAGTTGCTCTCAATATCATACTGAAACTCATTTTATTGTTTTTCAGTGAAGTCACAGTGACTTAGGAACTGACTAGTTAGGATCACATCAGATAAAGTAGTTAAGTGAGCAATAACATACATATTCAATTTGATTTTTCACATTTTTTCTTACTGTGTAGCAGCATACAAGTCATATTTTATCAAGGGACAAAGATAAATTTTAATATATTCTTGATAATATTCTTTTTATAATTTTTACATTATATGTTAGTTTTGCTCTTTCCAAAATCACAGACCTTGATGAGATTAAGTATGAAATATTTTATTAAATATAATTTATTTTCCATACTACATACATGTGTCTTATTAACACCACCTCTTACTTGTCCTGTAAAAGTAATGTGATATCAGTGGTATAATGGATCAGTGTAATGTTCTATAGAATATTAAGTTGATCCAGGTCTCAGGATTATATGACTTAAATAATGGGAAATTGATATAACTTTAAGGCAAAGATATAAGTGAATATTTACATCTCTAAATATTATATTGTCTAATTCATGTCACTGGGAACTTTTTCTGATTTCTTTTTTAATCAGAGTGATAAAGAATGCATTAATGAAATCAGTGACCAAGTACTTAGTGATTTGTTCTGACTATGATCCTACATCCTGTATACTGGCTGAAATGTAAGGCTAATACTTGGCTTAGTTTCTGGTAGTCCACACTTATTCTTTAGAATGCATCCAGTTTCTCTAAGCAAGTATAAATACAGATATGACAGGAACTACCAATTCTGAATTCTTTAGATTGCTAATGATGACATTAATACCCCTACTATTTAATATTTTGTGTGTTTGCCTTTCATGAGTCAGGGCCATTTTCAGAGAGCTTCTATTTGAAAGCTCTTATTTCATAGACAATTATGGGGATTATTAAAAATTATCTAGCTTACTTATTTCAATTATACCTGTGTGTACCTGAGAAGTGACCATTGAATGGGTTCATGAAATCAAAGGCCAATTCTGTCCTGAAATTTAACTGGAATTCCATGTATTTCCTCATAAATCCTCAGTTTAATAGAGGGGTTGCAACAAAATTTGGTGTCTCCGACTATCAAATTCATCTCCGACTCTGTTTCCAATGGTCCTCAACATGTTCAATAAGGTCCCTAAGTTCTTCTTTCCTCAATGCACTGTGACATAAGTAAAAGCCATTGTTCTTTTGATGTTGGGGGGATGACTCCAAGTTTAATCATGCTATAAAACTGCCAGAGTATTGAGGAGTCCTTCCTCTTAGGGATCTGGCCATCTCTTTAGTCAGTGAGTTCTAGCTTTGAATATTGGATCAGGTGAAGAGACTGAGCAATAATGACCACCTTCAGCCTACTGCTCCTCTCTCTAGATAAAACCCTTAATGACATACATTTCTTTTTGTCCTAGGGACATCATGCCTTGTAAATCATTTTCATACCTCCCTGTGACTTAAGCCCCTTTGGCTACCTACTTGCTTATAAATATAATAATTGAGGGAGGAATCCTAAGCTCCATCATGTGAGGGTCTTGTTAATAGGTCCAGCCCTGTGACTGGTCCTCCTGTCATCATCCATAGCTTATAAAGTAAAGCCAAAAATGGCCTTCTGTTTGGTGTTGGTACTCTTCTTACCATCATGCTTCTGATGGCTTTGGTGAATGGTGAGTCTGCTCTGTACTCCTTTGAAACATGTTCCATCATTGGCTCTTCTGGCATTATACAAGATGTCTACACAGCACACCTACTTCCCTTACCGTTTTAACCTTTCTAGTATCCTCCAGGTCATATTACATATTTATATTTGCCAAGAGCTGGCTATGTCTTCCCAAGACTCCTAAGACCAACACTAGCAAGGGGTTTGTTCTCATCTCTTAGATCCTTGCTGGGTTGTTAAATGTGCTGTCCTATCTGTATCCAGTTTGATCCATTGAATAGGTACCCTTAAAATCTAATCCTGAGACTACTGTCTTGATTCTACTAGTACATGACAATTACAACTTGCTATTTCTCAGGTAGATAGACTTATTGCTACAGTGAAATTTCAGCATGACTCCAGCCAGTTCATGCTGGGATTTAGCACTGTATCTGGGCATGGCAGCCTTGAGAAAGGAGACATAGCTCTTGAGGAGGAATCTGTCACTTTCTGGGTGAACATCATCTATAGCACCTTCCAATGAAGAAGAAATGCTAGCTCTCACCAGGGAGGCTGGTCCATATCTGAAAACCTAGAGGGTCTAGGAGGGTATATTGGTTTCTAAGAGCCACTGTAACATAGTGCTAAAAACTGGATGTTTTAAAACAATACAAATTTATTATCTCACAGTTCTGGAAGCTAAAGGTCCAAAATGAAGGTTTCAGTAATGCCACGATCCCTCTGAAACCTGTAGAAGAGAAGCCTTTCCTGCCTCTTTCTAGCTTCTGGTTCTTTAACGATGGTCCTTGGTGTTTCTCGGCTTATCATTGAAGCGTTTCCATCTCTGAGTCCAACATTACACAGCATTATCTCTTCATATGCCTGTGTCTTTTTCTTTTTGTAGGGACACCAGACATGCTAGCTTAAGGACCCATTATATTGTAGTTCATCATAAAAAATTACTTCTGCAGTAAATATTTCTGGATTGCATTCTTAGGTGCTGGTGATTCAGCATATATTTTGGGGGCAAAAACAATTCCACTCATAACAAGGATGTTGTAGAAACAATTCAACCCATGACAGGGATGTTGTAGAAACAATATCTTCAGAATATCAATGAAAATGTCCCTGTTTTCAGGATTTTAGATTTTCCTTATAAGGAATTGATCTTTGTATAATAGACTTGTTTTTGCTGAGCATTTCAATTTTCCTATATGTTACCATTAGGATTTCCAAGCCTGCTGTTCATCTGTGTGTGTTCTGGTGCTATGTAATAAGCACCTGTTCACTAGCTACCACTGAGACTTTTTGCTTCTCTCACTTTGCCATTAACTGCTTACTATCAGTCTTTAGTCTCTTATCCTTCTGCATGGCATCAAAAGACTTGGAGTGTGACCCCCAGTGGGTAAGAGTGTATGAGACTTGGCGCCCAAGAGGAGGAGTGTGGACTTTAGATAATTACTCTGTGATTTAATGTATCTTGAGGAGTGAAGCAAAATATACGGGGAAAAGGTAGCTAGGTAGATGTCATTGTCTGCAAGCATTTTTAAAGTCAGAAAGTTTTCTCTTTACTCATAATCATTAGTTGCTCACATTTCTGAAGATTTCATTGGCTCAATTTGTGTCATGCCAGTTCTGCAGAGTTCAGGACATGGCATGGGAAAGCAGAGAGAGGGAGAGAGCAAGGAATCTGCTCTTACATCTTGGAGGCTGGAAGCCAGAGAGAGAAAATAAGAGGATTCAAAGATTCAAGCACAGTCCCAAAGAACACACCACCAGGGACCCAGCAGCCTAAGTTACCATCCAATAAACCTATCACAAAGGTCTTATCCATTGGTGAGATTATAACCCTCATTACATCAACTCTGAACATGAATGCATGAGCCCTTTCATAGGACATTCTATATATAAGTATAACAGGATTTGATAATTTTGAGTGCTAACCATAAACCAGACATTATGTAGGGCAATGTATGTATCTGGTGTCATTTAGTTCTCAGGAAACCCTGAGGTATGATTATGCCATTTTTCATACAAGAAAACTGAGGCTTATGGAAATTGAGAAGCCTATCAGTAAGTACAGATCTTGCCCCCAAAACATGTATTTCTGACTTCAAGACCTTGACTATACATACTTCATCACAATTGCTTTTCTTTACAAATGCATATTTATATTTTAGGACTTTTCATTTTCCTTGGGCTCATGTTATAATCAAACAAATGCAAACCACTGGGCTGCTAACTATAAAATTTAGTTATATTCTGATTCATATAGCTGAACTTTTGCTTGATTTGGACCATATGAATATAAAGTTAAATAAGGAAAGAAAGAAAAAATGCTTATACAGTAGATAAACCTTCAATAATTTTTAAAAGATAATCAGAAATGAGTATGAATGTTATCAGTGTCAAGAAACCTAGCTGCTCAATCTAATTAAATGTTCAAGAGCAAAGAGTAGAAGTTGTTTATTTGTTTAACATTGTTTATTCAAAATACTGTTGAAAAAGAGTTATCTACATATGTAATTTTTAAAAAATATACTTCTTTAAAACTTTTCAGTTCTAAGTAATCTTTTAGGCTTGGTGGTTTAAAAATATTAAAGGAGTTAGAATTTAATGTAAACCAATATATTATCTATTTTTTTTGAACTACAGGTGAAAGTGTAAGTAGGACTTATTTTCACAAAATTCCATATTTTGAAACATATTTTATATTTGCAAGATGCTTTTGTTAATGTAACTTACAACATGATTAGGATGAAACTTTCCTTTAATGTTTATTGGAAAAAATACTTTTTTGTTGTTGTTGTTCACAGCTTATTTCAAAGTAAAGCCAGTTTGTTTATTTTCACATTTTGTATTTCTTTCTACAATCTAAAGATACATCATTGCCTCCATAATTTTTTGCATGTCTGTATAAAATTGCTTTACATATTATACTGAATGTTGACTTAATTTTAAGACTTTTTTAACCAAATTAAGTAAACATTATTATTTTTTTTTCTGGTACTGGGCCCAGGGGCATTCTACCTCTGAGCTACACCCCCAGCCCAATTTTTTTTTAAATTCTTTATTTTGAAATATGGTCTCATTAAATTGTGGAGGGCCTCACTAAGTAGCTGAGGCTGGCCACGAACCCGTATCCTCCAGTCTCAGCCTGGGATTACAAGCATGCACCACCACACCCAGCAACATTAAATTTTTGCAAGGTCTTTCCTGATGCTTTTTAGATAGTGTTTTAAGCTTTTTTTTTTTTATTATCAAGGTTATACATTTCATAGTGTGGTAGGTAGGTAGCATGATCAAAATATTTTATGACAGTGGATAAGGTTGACCTCCTGTAAGCCATGCTACTGAAGAAAAGATACAGTGTTATTGGAGCCCCTAGTAAAGGCTAAAAATTAGCGTTAGGCTATATCTCACGTGCCCACACAAGTATCTATTGGTCCCTGTAAAGTCAATAAAATGCTTCAGGCTTCTGGTCAAACGTGTGGAAACAGTCCATCTGAAGATAAATCTTGATCCCTCTTCATTTCCTTGATGAGTAAGCCTACTTTGTCTCAAAGACTGCATTCCCTTGGTAAATTTTCAAAATCTCTCACTCACTACTACTGATGAATTTTATGGTACCCACATTCTAAGGTGCCATGAACATTTCCATCTACTTGTTTTTTAATTGTGTGTGTGTGTGTGTGTGTGTGTGTGTGTGTGTGTGTGTGTGTGTGATGTATGTGTTTAAATGCAAGGACTTTGGAAAAATACTGGATGCATTATGAATTTATGAATTCTTTATCAAGTACTCATGGTGACTTTTTTTTTTTTTTTTGGCATTGGGATTGAACTCATAGGCATTCTACCTCCGAGCTACACCTCCAATTCAATTTTTTATTCTTTATTTTGATACAGGGTCATACTAAGTTGCAAAGGGCCTCACTAAATAGCTGAGGCTGGCCTTGAACCCAGATCCTCCTGTCTCAGCCTCCCAAGTACTGGGATTACAAGAATGTGCCACCACGCCCTGTTCTAATAGTGACATCCTAAACAAATGATTTCATTCATTTAAGTTTCAAAATTTTTTTCTTTTTAAAAAGAGATAGTTATATCTGCCAGATATAAATATGAGATTAAGTGCAAGAATATAGGAAAAACTCCCAGCATCCACCCTAACAAAAAGTAAGTACAAAATAATAAATAATATTTTTTTAAATTTCTCATGGCATAGTACTAGATACTAATAGAAAGCTAAATTATTAAATTTCTAGTTTAATACATATCACCAAAATAAAGTTGGGACAAGATATAAGGTCATTTTGCTCCATTTTCTCAAATATATATTTTTATTATAGATTAAATTTATATGAATATGCTCCAACTTACAACTTGACATTTTGTTTCATTTTTGGTTAAATTATTTTACTTTAACAAATGTAAGTAATTTTGTGATACTAGATGAAAATAACTTTTACTATGAAATTATGTATATCTAAAAATCATTATTAGAATGCTTGCCTGTCTTGATTATTACTATATCAGTGATTGTTTTTTCTGTCACTTATAACCTGTGCATCCCTTTTACTTCATCCTTCAAAAAAACTTGACCTCAACCAGTAAGTCTCAGCTGATAAGACAAACCATGGCATGTGACAGGAAGGATTTAAGATATTTCTTCAGTTCAGCTTTCACAAACTCAGCATCAAGTCATGCCTGCCATTATTCAGACCCAATCACCACCTGATGTCCCCAAAGTGGGCATACATCTTGTTCTTAAGACATCTATACCCTTGAACTGAGTTGGATATGTGGTTTTTTGCTTTAATTCACAATGCTGGAGTTCTTGTCTTGGTTGCATATTCAGTTTCCTAGTTCTGAGGCTTGGTGCTCTATTGGTTCTTAAAATCTTCTTTCTTTACTTTCTTATATTTTTATTGGTGCATTATAATTATACATCATAGTGAGATTCAAAGTGCTGCATTCATGCATGCACATATCACTTTCAAAATCTCCTTTCTAAAGACTTAAATCCATCACCGAATATACACCACAAACCAGAGAATTTACTCCTGGCATATCTCTTTAATAACATTTGCTATTTGAAAGCTAAATAGATTATTCTTTTTGTATTCTGGAACTATTTTTTTTCTGCTCTGGATATCATATCATTAGCAATATTAGGTCTGAACAAATCCAACTACAAACTTTCTTCCTTTGAAAATATGCTGGCAGTAACAGACTCCTGATCAGGCTCCCTTCCTTACCTTTCTCCACACCACATATAAGCCGGTCCTTGCCCCACGGCACTCTCTCTTTCTCCTGTCTCACTCCCTGCCATCTTATTGTACTTTTCTAGATTTGTATAGGTAACTTCTTTTGTTCCCTTTAGTTTGCTTATGTGTTATATGATGAGAAAGCCTATGTAATTTCTTTCTATTTCAAATATCATCTAAAATTAGACACATTTTTTTTTCTTTACCAAATGGCATGTAAATCTGTACTATGTGCACTGCACTGCAAGGAGTAGGGATGGATGTGTCACAGCAGAGAAGCCTATATTAAACTTGAAAGCAGAAAGGACATGGAGTTTCTTCAAAATGGCTTGAGAGTAAGAGCTAGACAGTGTGTTCGGTAAGAACAAAGGATTCCTGTATTTGAATTATTTTCTAAAGAATTTAGAAAGACTGGGATATATTCTTGCTGAATTATGAAATATCAAAAGTTTCATGGAAACAGTGGTTTTAAGTCAGGATGGATTTATTTAAATGGGTTTATTCTTTGCACTAGATAGAATAATATAAGTGAAAAAGAAAATTCACCAGACATGTTCATAATTCCTAGCAAATTCTCATGTGGTCTTCCTGGCTTTTGGTAGCCAGAAGATGTTCAGATACCTACCAGGTTGAAAGTTTCAGCTAAGGAAGAATAGTTAAACAATAATCTTGGAGATACCAATTTAAGTGTTTTCATAGAGGCAATTTTGAAGCAGAGATCAATGAGACTGCCTTTTTGTTCAGAGAAGAGGAGATAAAAGTCAAGAAGTAATTCTTGGGATACCCATTTAAAATGATATTATAGTGTCCTTAAAAAGTAGAATTGTAAACTCAGGTCTGATAGATATATTGAAGTCTCCTTTCTACATGGAGACATTAAGGAGAAACTAAGGTTCTACTGACAGAATTTGAATTTCAAATGAAGAAGAAAAAGGAAAAAATTGGAAATTTAGAAAGCAAATCAGATGTACTAACACAGGGATGAACACAAAAGGGAGTTTCAATGAGAGCTTTGAAACACCACTAAATAAAATAGGAATAGGTGAAATCCTTTAGGCCACAGAAGACAGACATTGGTGCTTTTTGAAAACGTCCTCTCATCAGGGTGACAGGCTGGAAGGCTGATTGGAAATTTTGAGTTATAAGTGAATGATGAGGAACACACTTCTTTCAAGAAGACTGGTGACAAAGGAAAGCAGATAATTCCAAATTTGTTTTATTTTTTTAAGAATCCTGCTTGATAGTAAATATTAATAACTCATGTCTTCAACTTGAAATATCCTTATGTAACATTGAAGCAATAAAAGTTTAATTATGAAACAATGGATTTGCAGTCAAAGACTACCTGTGCAGATTGCCTTCAACCTTGATCTTTAATATTTCACTTAGTCAAAATGTTACAAGTAAATCAATAAGTAGGCTTCAAAAATTATTGATGATTCAAGTAGGGAAACTTAGCAAAAGTTTAGTTAACAGAGAAAAATCAGGAACATGGCTTTGCTTAGAAACACTATATTCTATTAATCTTATTATTATAGTTAGATATAAAATGTCCCTGAAAGAGCTCATTTGTTACTGTTTGCAGCTGATATAATTTAGTGGTCTGTGCTGGTAGGGTGTGCTTGGAGGAGGCTGATCCCTGGGGGTGTGGCCTTGGAGATTATATATGGTTGCTCCTCACCCTGCTCTTTCTCTTGATTGTGGCTTCCATGGTGTGAGGAGCACAGCCCATGTTCTTGTGTTTCCTCTCTCTCTCGCTCGCTCTCTCTCTCTCTCTCTCTCTCTCTCTCTCTCTCTCCCCCTTCTTCTCTCCCTCCCCCCCGCCTCCCCCTCTCTCTCTCCAGCCACCATGCCCTGAAATCCACATATCCTGTCCTCAAATGGATGGAATTCAAAACTATAAGAAAATAAATCTTATTTTCTCTGAGTTATTTGCTCAGGTCTTTAGATTATGGCTGTGAGAATGCTGACTAGAACGCTTATAAAATCAGAGAACTTTGCAAGATATATATATATATATATAATTTTTTTTTGGTACTGGATATTGAACCCAAGGAGATTCTACCTCTGACCTAAACCTCTAGCCATTTATATTTTATTTTTGTTGCTTGTTTTGAAACAGGGTCTCTCTAGGTTTCTGAGAGTCATGCTAGTTTGTTGAGACTGTCCTTGAACCTGCAGTTTTCCTGTCTCAGCCTTTCAAGTACTGAGATTGCAGTTGTACATCACCATGCCTGGCTTCAAGATAAATTTTTTAAAGGTTTCATAAAATAAAATCAATCCTTCAAGATGCATTTAAGGCATTTTCTAAATGTTTAATTAAATTTTTTGGTGGGAGAGGGGTACTGGGGATTGAACTCAGGGGCATTCTACCTCCAAGCTACACCCCCAGCCCTATTTTTTATTCTTTATTTTGAAACAGGGTCTCACTAAGTTGCAGAGTGCCTCACTAGGTAGCTGAGGCTGGCGGTGAACCTGTATCCTCCGGCATCAGCCTTCTAAATGCTGGGATTACAAGCATGTGCCACCACACCCGGATAATTAAAATATTTTATAAAATTTATGGAGATAATTCAAGTTAGTTAACACATATTTTTTTACTGATTTATTTTGGGACTGGAGATTGAACCCAATCTACACCCCTAGCCCCCCCCCTTTTTTTCTGAAACAGGGTCACACTAAATTATTGTGACAAGCCTCAAATCTGCTATCCTCCTGTCTCAGTCTCCCAAGTATTGGGACTACAGACATGTGTCACAATACTTGGCTAAGGTATCACATAGTCTTTTAAAAAATTCAACTTGCTTCCTTTCAAGAATAAACAAATATACAAATATTGATTTTTTTTCAGTACTGGGGATTAAACCCAGGGACATTCTACCTATAAACTACACCTTCAGTCTTATTTTTTATTTTGAAACAGGGTCTCACTAAGTTGTAGAGGGCCTCACTAAATAGCTAAGGCTGGCCACGAACTCAGATCCTCCGGTCTCAGCCTCCCAAGTACTGGGATTACAAGTGTTTGCCAACACGCCCAGCTAAATATTGATATTTTAAATCCCTATCAAGAGTGGGATTTCTTATGATAAAGATTCTTCAGAATATGTATTATATAATACTAATAATGTGCTAAGCACACTGCTAGGGGCTTTCAGAGTCATGAGCTTTCTAAAAGTTCACAACAACTTAGTAACACAAGCATTGTTTTTATTTTCCATGTGAGAGAACTGTGCTTAAGCAATTTGAACCGGGTTATAACCAGGGAGGGGCAGAAGGAGCTCAGTACTGGAAAAATGTTCCATGATTGGTCTCTTCTCTCATTGATTAACAAAGTATTTAGTATTTCAGCAATGCTTAATGTGCATCATTCAATGAATATTTATTAACCATCAATCATGTGTCAGTAGAGCCTCTGTTATGATAGATTCACATGATTGTGTAAATATATATTGGTAAACTGTAATATATACTATCTATTTCTCCTTATTTTGCAGTTTTACATGATTACTTTTCTTGGCTAGCAAGTACAGATCCAGAAGATTAAGCCTAGTACTCAAGGGTGACAGTTATGTTCAATTCAGCTCAACAAATACCTATGTGCCAAGTAGATTTTTGGGTACAATGCATAAAGAGGTGAAAAAATCTCACTTCATCTCTGTTTTCTTATAATCACAGTCTGGTGGGGACACATATAATAAAAAAGTAATTACAAGTATGGTGAATTCTATGAAGGAATAATTATAAGATGCACAGGGAGCATCTGATCAGCTTCAGAGTCAGACATCCAGGAAATTTGACAACTGAAGAACAATGAGAATTTCTTTTTCTATAGAAATAACCAGTTT
>PVLC010040797.1:0-13640 GCA_004027655.1 Graphiurus murinus
AAAAAAAAAAAAAAAAAAAAAAAAAAGAAAGAAAGAAAGAATATTCCCAGCTCACTTTACCAGGTATTTAAACTACAACTATTTACCTAAGGTATAGAAGTAGGTTATTTGATTGCTACCAAACTTTCTGGTAAGTGATTCAACACCAGTGGATAGATTGCCATTCTTAAAAATTTCACGAATCAGTTAAAAATAGACCACGCTTCAAACAACGGTGGGGTGTGTGTGTGTGTGTGTGTGTGTGTTTGTGTGTGTGTGTGGTGCTGGAGATTGAACCCACCGGCATTCTACCTCCGAGCTACACCCTCAGACCTTTTTATTTTTAGAATTTGAAACAGGGTCTCACTGAGTTGCTGAGAGTCTCGCTCAGTTGCTAGGTTGGTCTTGACCCTGCCACTGTCTGTCCCAGTCTCCCAAGTACTGGAATGCAGGCATTCACCACCACACCTGGCTCAATGGTGATATTGTGGGAAAGATCTTAATTTATTTACACAGTAAGCAGAAATTCAGCACTTAATCTAAAACACTGTTGGTCAATCACTAGCTTTAGAGTAAAAATGCCTACTGTGTGCCGGGCATTTAGTTGCTTTACATGCATGCTTCCGGTGTACAGTGGAATAATAATGCCTGCCATTTATAGAACACTCTCACTCATCTCATTTGACCCTCAGAACACCCAAAGGCCTGAGCTTGCTAGCTTTACAATTAGAGAAACGGAGACCCGGAAAAGTTAATTTGGCAGAGGTATCTGGTTTGTGGGTCTGGATCTAGACTTAAGCCTTTTGACTCATAATCGAATCATCTTCTGCTGTACTAGTTACTCAAAGGCTCCTGGGAGTTACACTGTGAGGTTTTTTAAATTAAAGTCCTACTTGACGGCTTTCACGATTGCGCTTGTCAGATTTTGTTAAGAATCAAAACATTTTTTTTAAAGCGTAAAACATTGTTTGAAAGCCCAACGTCTCGCCACTCGAAGTTCAAGGTGAGCCTGGCGGAAGCCCGCGTTCCCTCCAGGTCTCCTCGAGAGACCGCCCGCCGAGCGCCGCCCAGCCTAGGGGTCCCGAGCCCCCGAGCTGCGCGGCTGCCCGGCTCCGCCACCTCCTGCACCGCCGCGACCGCGGGCACGCCACCTCCGCCGGCCGGGCCCCGACTGCCCGCGCCCGCAGCCTCGAGTGCGCTGCCAACCGCGGCGAGCTGCAGGAGCCCCGGCGGCCTCCGACCCGCCTCGTCCCGCGCCGCCCTCGCTTACCTGCCCGGCCTCGAAGCTGCGGCAGCGGCGGGCTCCGGGCGAAGTCTCCGGATCTCACTCGCGGCGGCGAAGCCCCGCCCCCGCAGGCCCGGCCCGGCCAGGCCCCGCCCCTCCCCGCAGGGCCCGCCTCCTATTGGCTCCCGTCCCCACGCCTCACGCTCGGCCCGCCCCTGGCACCGCCCCAGGCCGTCTGAGGGGACCGCCCCCGCTCCGGGGCACACGCTCGCCTTGGTCCCTGGTCGCCGCGACACTGCGGCCTCAGCAGGCGGGCGACAGGCGCCACTGTCGTCCGGCCAAAGCTCCCTCGCCCACGCTGGGCCTGCCGTGAGACAGGCCCAGCGCGACGGACCTGAACTGGACGCTCGACTCCTGACTACCGTCGAGATAAAACCTCGTTTAATCAAGGAATCCAAATGGCACCTCACCCAATGTCGCCTGCCACAGTGCTCATCAGGCCGTCTGCCTCTAGTGAAACAGAACCAAAAGGCCGAGCTCAAGGAGCAAACCTTTCTTAGGCGATTGCGGTATCGTGCTAACTAGGAACTTAGGGAGATGCAAATAGCGCTCTGAGCCTCTGAAACTCGAAAACCCAGAACTCGAAGCTTGGTGGCGCACGCCTGTAATTCCAGTTCTTGGGAGGCTGAGACAAGAGGATCTCAACTTCGAGGGCAGCCTCAGCAATTGAACGAGGCTCTCAGCAACTTAGCGAGACCCTGTTTCAAGAAAAAAAAAAATTTTTTTTTTAAAGAAATTTAAAAAAAAAAGAAGAAGAAATCCCAGAGCAGGTCCACTTTTGATACTCACTTCCAGTACCTGAGGTCGGCCGCCACGCCTTATTGAGACACACAGCAGAAGCACTCCCTGCAACACGCTCTTGCGCAGGTGTGTGCTTGGCTCCGAGCCTGCGGCAAGCATAGCCCAGTTTCACTTAGGCTAAGAGACAAGGATGAGTGGAGCCTGTTTCCCAGGCACTAGCGAACCACCCCAACCCCACCCCACCCTGCCCCGCCCCATTCCACCCACCCGCCCTGCCCTGCCCAACCAAGAGCTTCTCGGGTCTGGTGACCAAACTTTTCCCACATTTGTTCACGTAGAAGTATCAGAATAGAAGACTACCAGAGAGAGGTGTCTGGTTACACATCACAGATGACTGTCACAAACCAACTTAGCAAAACAATAAAGGCAGCAGATCCCTAACCGTTGTGAAACCCTGAGTTGTGGACAATAAAACTGGAATTGCGTTCCATAATGGGGGAAGAGGAGTCATGACAACACTTGTGTTTTTAAAAAATGATGTCCCAAAGAGGAAAGAAATGTGAATATTGTCTGTAATAAATTTTGAACACTGATCTTTATAAACTTCCCTACTCCTAATCTAATATATTGAGAAAACTTCTTAGTTGTTCAGGATGAAATTTTGGGCAACAATAACGTGGTTTTGAAATTTATTTTTTGAACTTCACGTTCAGGAAGATTATTTGGCAGAATGAAGCAGATTGAATTGCAAGTACCAAAAATGTAACCAAATCTGTCGTGGGTAGTATGGATGTAATAAATTAATTCATGTGTTTGTATTCTACTGCCCTCCCGTGGGTAACATGGAAATATGCATAATGCTAGTAATACTCCTAAGTCTGAGAATAGTGTTTAATTTAGCAATTTGTATTATTTTGGGAGGAGACCAAGGTAAAATAAAATCAGCTACTCTAATCTAAGGGACTTACAAATACTCAGTAAACAGACCTTTCCCTTCGGAAACCGGGAAGAGGAGTCTTACACCAGGGCTAGTACAAACATGCAATCAGGGTCACACCTACCTGTATAGAATGTATAAATATTCAGGAATTTTCTTTTAAAAATTTTCCACTTGAACATCATTACTTTCTGAGATGTTTCACAGAATTCTTTTTCACATTTGTAGTCACTTCACATTTGTAGTCATAACTTCAAGCCAGGCGTGGTGGTGCATGCTTGTAATCCCAGTACTTGGGAGGCTGAGATAGGAGGATCCGGGTTAGTGGCAAGCCTCAGCTACTTAGTGAGGCACTCGCAACTTAGTGAGACCCCGTTTCAAAATAAAGAATAAAAAATAGGACTGGGGGTGTATCTCCGAGGTAGAATGCCCCCTAGGTTCAATCCCTAGTACCAAAAAAAAAAAATTTCATAACTTCATGCTGTGAACAACTTGAGGATAGAAATGAAATCTTATTCGCGTGTGTGTGTGTGTGTGTGTGTGTGTGTGTGTGTGTGTGATACTGGGGATTGAACCCAGGGACATTTTACCTCTGAGTTACATCCTCAACCTTTTTTATTTTTATTTTTATTTTCAAATAGGGTCTCACTAGGTTGCTGGAAGTCTCACTGAATTGCTGAATTGCTGAGGCTGGCCGCGAACCCGGATCCTCCTGTCTCAGCCTTCCGAATGCTGGGATTACAAGCGTGCGCCACCACGCCCGGCTTGAAGTCTTATTCTTTATATTTTTGGTGTATAGAATAGCGCTGGGCGTGGTGGCACGCGCTTGTAATCCCAGCATTCGGGAGGCTGAGACTGGAGGATCCCGGTTCTCGGCCAGCCTCAGCTACCTAGTGAGGCACTCCGCAACTAAGTGAGACTCAGTTTCAAAATAAAGAATAAAAAATAGGGCTGGGGATATAGCTCGAAGGTAGAATGCCCCTGAGTTCAATCCCCAGTTCCGCAAAAAAAAAAAAAAGAATAGCACCTGAAGCCGGGTGTGGTGGCACACACTTGTAATCCCAGTACCTACAAGACTGAAGACAGGAGGGTTATAGGTTTGAAGCCAGCCTCAGCAATTTAGTGAGACTTTCAAAAATTTAGCGAGGCCCTGTTTCCAAATTTAAAAAAATAAAATAGCATCTGATACTTTAGATGTTTGACCAATTAATTGATTATTGAATAAATGAATGAAATATCAGCCCAGCCACTAGATGGCAACACAGTTGTCTGTGTAGAAGTATAATCTGGTTAACTGGAATTCCATCTGACCTAGAGTAACAGGCATGTTTATAAAAAGTTACACTTATATTTTAGTTGATAAGCTAAGAATCCTCTTATAGCCAGGTGTGGTGGTGCACACCTATAATCCCAGTACTTGGGAAGCTGATACAGGAGGACCACAGGTTCAAAGTTGGCCTCAGCAAGTTAGTGAGACCCTGTTTAAAAATTTTAAAATAAGATGGACATGTAATCCCAGTACTTGGAAGGCTGAGACAGGAGGATTGAAGGTTTGAAGACAGCCTCAGCAACCTAGCGAGACCCTATTTCCAAATAAAAAAATAAAATAGGGCTGGGTGTGTAGCTCAGAAGTAGAATGCCACTGGATTCAATACCCAGCACCACACACACACACACACACACACACACACACACACACACACAGGAATCCTCTTGTAATATAAATTATTCTTGATATAATAATTCATAAGTATTCATTTTCTATATTGGGGTATATCTGCTCTGGTTTTGTTTAAGAAAACCACTTATTCACTTGTCAACGGACTTTTGAATAGTTCTAAGTGCCTTAACCAAGTTTATTTCTATAAAGTAAAAGCCTATGTTCTCCTTCTTTCAAGTCACTTGCTTGTATTTTTGTCTAGCTTAAGTAACTGTTTTGACTGGAAGTCATGGAAACTTTAGAGTTGGACAAATCTAAGTCTCCAATGCTTCCTTCACTAGGTATATCCTTGTGCAGATTATTAGCTTTACATCAGTTTTCTCATCTTCCCCCAAATGGAGATAATACCTACTTTATAAAGTTGTGAAAAGCTGGGCATGGTGATGCAAGCCTGTGATCCCCAGCTACACCAGAGGCTGACGCAGGAAGATTGCCTTGACAATTTAGCAAGACCGTGTCTCTAAATAAAGAATAAAATGGGCTGGGAGTATAGCTCAGTGGTATAGCACCCCTGGGTTCAATCTCCAACACCTAAATAAATAAATGAAGTTGTAAAAATAATTAAATGAAATATCAGTGGAACATTCATACAATCTTTGGCTTATAATAGGGACTCAGTAATTGGTACAATTGTTACTCAAACTCTGCAATGAAAATCTCACTCATATTATTTTTGGGTTATTTGTTTTATTCTGTTGATTTAAGACCCTCAGCAATTAAATTGAGTTCATAACACCAGGTTTCATAACGATAGGCCATGCGGATTTGGGCTACATTTGTCCTCCGGATATCATTTCCAATAGGGCCTTCCTCAAGGTAATTGTTGCCCAGAAACTTTGCTTTCTCCTATAAGAGAAAAGAAAGCATAATGATTGTCTTTCCCCGTCTCCCTGTATAGACTATAATTAGCTACAGGCAAAAGAAAAAAGAAGCCATTAAAGTATTCATCTAGTGCCTCAATGTGTGTAGTTTATTAAGAAATCAAGTCCATTTTATTTCCTTTGCCCAAAAGTTATGGCCAGAGAAATAGAATAATCTGTGGGACAGTTTTTCTGCATGTGTTTCCCCAAATAATCTTTCAACATTCAGGTTACACAGAAAGGCAGCCAGTCAAGGGTAGGTGTACCTCATGAGAAATTCCACACTGCAGCACGCTGTTCCTCGCCACTTCACACATATCACAGGTACTCAGCTTGAAGACTTGTGCAGCAATGGCATATTCTTCCATCAGGGGCTCCTGCAGTTATTTATTTAAATGAGGTGCAGAGAGAGAGAGGGATGCATTAATGAAAGAAATAATATGCACCTAGCACAAAGAGAATAATGAAGTACCTTGATTTGACTTTCAAGTTCTGAGTGGGAAATAACTGTTCAGCAAAATACTCTTGTATTGCTTAACATTCCACATGTATACCTTGGTGAAGTGGAATTGCATCGGGTCATCTGTAGACAGTGAGATCATTAACCCTTTCTGGAGGAAATCTAGAAAAGGGTTTTTTGCATACTCAAGAAATAGGCTGTTGTTACTTAGCGGAGACATGGCGATAGGAATCTGGGCTAAGAAAAACAAGTACTGTAGCACAGGACTCTGGAAAAAAAATAAAATAAAAAATTAAGGATGGTGAAAAAGGGATAGAAACTAGAAAACTTAAAATCTCTTGGTCTACCTTAAGCTTTAGCTTTCAACAAAATCATGATCTGCCCTTTAAATCTCCTAGTAAAGAAGAATTCTAGTTTTTCAATGTAAATACTATTTAGAATACATATATTTGGTATGATTCATTTTAAGAAGCATCAAGCCAAATCAAATTATTTATTTGAGCTTTAATTGTTTAAGATAGACTAACCTAGGCAATTAAAGCTCAAAAGACTTCGCCCCGAAACCTATTTTTTTTTTTAATGCAAAAGTTCTGACTCTTGCAAAACACATTTTAAAGCATGCTATGACAAGAAATCTGGCATAAACTAACTCAAGGAAAGCCAAACCACCTCTGAATTTTCTTTTGCCAGAATTCTAAACAGGAAGTCAAGAGGTATGCACTAACTCATCTCACACAGCAACTAGGTAGGTAATCTCGAGTGAGTTCCTTGGCTTCTCTCCGTAGGGTGAATAAATAATCTCAAAAATCTTTTATGCTCTACTTGAATTTGATTCCAGTATTGCTAACGTAGAAGGAGGAAAAACACTTCCAGCTCCAACACAAAAGTTAACATGAAGAGCCTGCAACTCACCTTTTTTAAATTCAGGCCATGAGAGATATTATCAGCTATCATGAATGCTGTCATGAGGTGGGTGAGCGCTCCAGCTTCGCCACAATGAGGTCGGAACAGAAATGTATTCATGCCTCGTTCCCTATGGAAGTGAAACTGCTATAGGAATTGCAGATCAGGGCAGAGGAGTTTATAAGAAAATTCAGTAGAAAAATTAACAGTCTGGAGGGGATCAGACATCCAAAGGATTCAGCAAAACTGACAATCCCAAATCAGCCCCCCACACATACCCCCGGTCTTGATACTGGGGATTAAATTCAGGGGCATTCTACCTCAGAGCTACACCCCCAGCCCTTTTTATTTTTTATTTTGAAACAGGGTCTCACTAAGTTAGTGAGATTCTCACTAAGTTTACAGAGGCTGGCCTTGAACCTGTGATCCTCCTGTCTCAGCCTCCCAGGTACTGGAATTATAGACATACACCACCAAGCCTGATTATTAATCATCATCTTAATTCTTCCTAAATAGAAACTTTTAAAAATAGGCAGTAGGGGATATGGAGTTAAGGAGGTAATCAAGAATTGAATAAAAGCATCGTCAGTCTCAACAGGAGAAATGCCACCATTTCTCAGCATTACTCACACTTTAGGGGGGAAATGGTTCCAAAGAACTCCATTGGGGACTAGGAGTATAGCTCAGTGGTAGAGCCCATGCTTAGCATACACCAGGCCCTGAGTTCAATTCTCAGTACACACACACACACACTCATTATCATATTCCTCTACTCCTTGCCCAGAGACAACAAGAAGGGTAAAAATATCTAGAGTTTTATAATAAATCGCACTGTGATAAATATAAGTTCCTAAACTTTGAATGAAAAAGAAATACAATAATAAACCACCTATTTATTTAGAGTCATGTGTACTCTTGCCCCTAAATAAATAAACTGAAGAAAAAGCTAAGGGAAAGACATTCCTGATTTGGGCCAGTTGGAAGCACCCTAGGAATGCATGGAGGCCCTTAACCCCCTAGGGTGCCCATGCAGGAGGGACTAGCTGTGGCAAGTAGGCTCCTGTTGCCCCAGTGCCTTGTACTTACTTCCTCAGGCTGTTGAGCACCATGATGTTTGCATACATGTAGTAGCAATAGTAAGTGTAAGATGGATTATTTTCCATTGTCCAGTCCTGGGGTTTGGGACTCTTGGAGGAGAACATATGACCACTGTGTTTGGACTCATCATCCACACTGTCAAAGCCAGTGATCTGTCGGAAGAATGAGCCATGCAATGGGTTCAGTCCAACGGCAGTGTCCCTGCCCTCAGATGAACCCTCGGCTCCAAAGGCAAGGGCCAAACAGAGAGATAAGTGCCGAGAATTAATCACAGTCAGGTAGGGGGCGCAGCTGTATGGAGGCCTGAAGAGTCATGCTTACGTGCTTGAGGAAGACACTGAGGTCTGGGTGGGCCTGGGGGTTGATGGTGGCCTCAAACACTGGCATGAAAATATTCTCCAGCATCTTTCCAAAGTGTGGAAGGAAATTCTTGGATCGGAACACATCACTAGAGGCAAGAATGAAGATAATTTAGATGGAAAGGAAGATTTTTTAGGATGAATAGCCCTAGTCTGAGGGAACTTGGAGTCCAAATGCCATATACAGAAAAAAGACCTGGTATGTTCACCTTCCATCCACTCTTGTATATTCATGCTTGCCCACGAAGAGGGATTCTGTTTGGGCTGGGCATAGGAAGCATACCTTTCTTTCTGGATCATGTGTCCCCACCTCTTCTACAACCCCTTTACAGTAAGAAAAGTAAACTTCATCCAAGTGCAATGTCTGTAATCCCAGTACTTGGGAGATTGAGATGGAATGATTGCAGGTTCAAGGCCAGCCTCAGTAACTTAGACCCTCAGCAACTTGGTAAGACCCTGTTTCAAAATAAAAATTAAAAGAGATTAGGGGTGTACCTTGGAGGCAGAAAGCCCTTGGGTTCAGTCACCAGTCCAAAACAAAATAAATAAATAAATAAAAAAGAAGGAAGGAACTAAACCTTCACTGCTCCATTCAGATAGAGAATGAGCAGAAGTTCAGTGATTTATATGTGTGGAGTACAAAATGGTAAGCATAAAATGGTTCTCAAAAATACATCTAAGGCCGGGCGTGGTGGCGCACGCTTGTAATCCCAGCATATGGGAGGCTGAGACCGGAGGATCCGGGTTCGTGGCCAGCCTCAGCTACCTAGTGAGGCACTCCGCAACTTAGTGAGACTCGGTTTCAAAATAAAGAATAAAAAATAGGGCTGGAGGTGTAGCTCGGAGGTAGAATGGCCCTGAGTTCAATCCCCAGAACCGCAAAAAAAAAAAAAAAGAAAAGAAAAAATGCATCTAGCCGGGTGTGGTGGTGCACGCTTGTAATCCCAGTACTTGGAAGGCTAAGACAGGAGGATCACAGGTTCTCGGCCAAACCTCAGCAACTTGTGAGGTCCTCCACAACTTAGTGAGATCCTGTTTCAAAATAAAAAGAATAAAATAGAGCTGGGGTATAGCTCAGAGGTAGAATGCCCCTGAGTCCTATCCCTAGTTCTGCAAAAAAATAAAAATAAAAATAAATACATCTAAGCTGGGTGCGGTGGTGCATGCCTGTAGTCCCAGTACTTGAGAAGTTGAGACAAGTATTGCAAGTTCGAGGCCAAACTCAGCAACTTAGTGAGACCCTGTTTCAAATTTTAAAAATAATAAAAAGGGCTGGGGATGTAGCTAGGAGGTAGAATGTCCCTAGGTTTAATCCCACTTAACACACACACACACACACACACACACACACACACACACACACACACTATATCTGATCTGTGGTACCAACAAACTATAGCACTTTATCCATGACAACGACTTTTCTAAGAAGTGACCAGAAATCTAAACTAATTTAATCTTCATAATAACTCAATAAGGTGGGTGACACTTTTACCTCTTTTGAGGGACGATGAAATAAAGACAGGGAGAAGTAATGTAACTTGCCCACGGTCATACAGCTAGAGTGGCCCAGCCAGTCTGGGTGCAGAGTCCACACTCCTCACCACCATGCTCTACTGCCTCTCTGCTGGAACGGTATTAGGAAGTACTATCCCAGTCAAAAAGCAAGGTTTTTTTTGTTTTTTGTTTTTGTTTTGTTTTTTTTTTTTGGCTTAAGAGACAGGATAAAACTCCTGCATTGCCACAGGGAACACAGAGCACCCGGGCAGGTTGCCAGAGAATATATGAACATGTCAGTTAGATAACAGATCAATGATACTGAACGCAGTGAGAGAGAAACCATCCCTGCAGGTGGTGAGTGATGGCTGTGGTATGAAAGGGAGCAGACTTCCTCAGCAATACCATGACAAGTGCGCTCTGATTATGGAGAAGATGAGCACTTGAGGGTGAGACAATCGGCAACACAGATCAGTACAGATCAATGTGGGAAAGAACGAGCGGGACACAGAGAAGATCAGCAGAGAGCAAGTGTACTAACATGTGCATAGTTCTTATTGCAGCTTAGTTATTTAGCTTCCAGCTAGAAGACTGAACTGAAATGATGGTCCTCACTCCTGTCTGGTCAAGAGTGCTGTACCCAGAGTGTGCAGAACCAAGCAGGCAGGACCCGCTACTCAGTACTGCTTCAATAGAGCTAATTTCTGCCCAGATGGGCAGCATATCCCCTGTTCAAATGAGGGGGGGAAGCAGGTGAGACAAGGGCAGGCTTTAGGGTTTCCCATGGGCAGATACATACTAGATCCTGGGGACCTGGATCATCCATGTCATGTTGGGGGAGTAGATGTGGTTGCCAACAAACCAGGAGGCAAGTTTGCTCCATTCCTCAGGATTGCGGCCATAGATGGACAGGCGGGGCTCAGCATGCTGATACTTGGCCTCCACCAGGTCTGCACCTACCTCCTGCAAAGCCAAGAAAGAAGTCCAGAGCCAGAAACTCCCACAAGCCCCTCAGGATCTAGACCTGTGGGATCTAGGGAGAGGAGATGGGTACTGAGAAGAACTGAGGACATGTGAAAGGAAGTAGAAGAAAAAACTATCAAAGGTTAAAATCTATAGGAGTTCTTGAGAGTTGAGGAGAATCCAGTAGGGATAGTAGATTCATAGAATGTGATGGTGACCAGAGAAAGAAACATGAGAGTAAGAATGATGAGAGATCCAAGGTTCCTGCAGAAGAAATATGGCTTCCACGTTCCCCCTGCCTCCCATCCCACGTGCTATTCCTGCTTTCTAATGTGCAGGCATGATAAAGATAAGCGCAATTCCCACCCCAGCTCTTCCTGAATTTACAGTCCCAAAGCCTGAAAAGGTCAGGTCCTTCACCCCCCAAACCACACCCTTAACTCTCTATCCCAGGAATTGAGGGCTTTAAAAATCATTAGAGTGGAGTTGGGCATGGTGGTACACTCCTGTAATCCCAATACTTGGGAGGCTGAGACAGGAGGATTGCAGGTTCAAGGACTGCCTCAGCAAGTAGTGAGACTCTCGTCAACGTAGAAAGACCCTGTTTCGAAGTAAAAATAAAATAGGGCTGGGGGTGTAGCTCAGAGGTAGATTGCCCCTGGGTCCAATCCCCAGTACCACACACACACAAAAATAAATAAATAAAATAAAGTAGCCGGGCATGGTGGCACACACTTGTAATCCCAGTACTTGGGAGGCTGAGACAGGAGGATTGCAGGTTCACAACCAGCCTCAGCTATCTAGTGAGGCACTCCGCAACTTAGCAAGACCCTGTTTCAAAATAAAGGATAAAAAATAGGACTGGGGGGTGTACCTCAGAGGTAGAATGCCCCTGGGTTCAATCCCTGGTACCACTGAAAAAAAATTATAAAATAAAATAAAATCAGAGTGGATATTGCAGAAGAAATTCTCATATGCATTTGTATAGTGCTTGGCCCCAGAGATAGCACTACACCTTCCCTCTCTTCCTCCTTCCTCTCTTTCTTTCTTCCTTCCATCTTCAAGAACCATGCCAAATACCATAGATCAGGTTGGTTCTCTCTCACCTTGATGATAGTGGCAAAATATTCCCCATTAATGTAATTGTCTGTCTTCAGGTAGAGGTCTCGCAGCTCACTCGCTCCCACAGGATTGTATTTGTCATTGAACTTATCAAAACGCTGGAAGGTCTGGCGCCCCTGAGTCAGGAGATAGGAACAGGAGTGTATGATTATCAGACTTGCCTAGACACAGGGTGCTAGGGAATGGTCAAAAGGGGCTGGTAGCAGGGGAAGGGGTTGAGCTCCAAGAATTAAATTTGAGACAACTGACAATAAGTGACACTCACAATGGTCTGAGGTGCTCTCAGTCAGCATGGTAAGCCAACATAGCTAAGAGGGATCGGAGAAGGAAAAGCTTGAGAGTGAAATTAGCGATATCTTTTCAACCTACCGCATGAACATCCAGAGAATCAACAGTCAGATCATATGGATGCATTTTTAACTTAGCAAAAAGCTCCTTTAGTGTCAGATTCTTCTCTTTGGTGCTGTAGACCACTCTGTCAGCATCAACCTGATAAGATTTCTTTATAAAGCGCAACAGATGTTTCTGGTTCATACAGGCAGCTGCGTGGATATGGGTGTCCACCTGCGCATATTCCAAGATAGAAAAACCAGCAATCAGCCTTAGTGATACCACTATGCTGTTAGAGGCTACAGTTCCTGCAAATCTCACCACGGAAGGAGGAAGGAGTAAATGATGGGGATGAGAGCTGACAGCTGGTGGAGGCAACCTAGCAATAAAAAACCAATTTGTGCCCTTTATGTGTGTGCAAGAATGGGAGATGTTTGCCTAGATGCAATGATGTTTGCTTCTCCTGTATACATGTACATCCAATATACTTCCTACATTTGACCCGTATAGAATTCCCGGGGACCATTCTCCATCTCAGAAATGCAATTAGAAGTAATGTGGCAGCTGAGTTTGGTGGCACATGCCTGTAATATCGGTACTTGGGAGGCTGAGACAGGAGAATTGAAGGTTCGAGGACAGCCTCAGCAACATACAGAGACACTTGGCAACCTAGCAAGACCCTGTTTCCAACTAAAAAATTCAAAGGATTGGGAATATAACTTGGAGTTAGAATGCCCCTGGGCTCGCTCTCTTTCTCTCTCTCTCTCTCTCTCTCTCTCTCTCTCTCTCTCTCTCTCTCTCTCATACACACACACACACACACACACACACACACACACACACACACGAAATAATGTGACTACCACAGTTTTCATCCCCAAAGAAGATAGGATTGAAATTATGAAGCCATGGCCCACTATGACATTTATGTAGCAGATATTTTTCTTTTCTTTCTTTCATTCTTTTTTTTTTTAATACTAGAAATTGAACTCAGGAGCATTCTACCTCTGAACTATACCCCCAGACCTTTTTTATATTTTGTTTTGAAACAGGGTCTTGCCAGGTTGCTGAGAGTCTCACTAAGTTACTGAGGATGATCTTGAACCTTTGATCCTCCTGTCTCATCCTCTCAAGTACTGGGATTCTGGGATTACAAGTATATAATTTTTTATGTGAAGAAAATAGTATGTCTTAATCAGGTATGGTGGCACATGTCTGTAATCCCAGTATTTGGGAAGCTGATACCAGAGGAAAACAGGTTTAAGGCCAGCAGGTAATAACTTAGCAAGACCCTTTTTCAAAATAAAAAATACTCAAGCAATGTGTGCATGTGTGAATGTATCACTTCGAATCTCACAATGTTGTATAATTACAATGCACCTAATA
>PVLC010040798.1:0-13671 GCA_004027655.1 Graphiurus murinus
TGAGCATGATGTACTTACAAGATCACATCAAAGTCAATCACTAAACTGACCTGGAGATAGGGGGAGGGTGGGTGGGAATTAGGGAAGGGTTAATGAGAAATATGTGCATGGATGTCTTTACCTGTACTAGCTTGTACCCAACAAAAATGTGTGATTAACCCTGTTGTACCCAAGAAATGTATAAAAATCCATGCTAAAAATAAATAAATGAAAATGAAAAAAAAAAAAAGAAATACTCTGACCACCACATACTCCCATGGAAGGAATAATTATCCTGACTCCCAGGAGTTAAAACCCTCATTCTGTGTTTCTCTGTTGTTCCAGCGATTATGTGTACCCCACAGAAACTTCTGATCCCACTAACTGCACCCCCACAAGACCTCCTCTTCCCTCAGCCACACACACCCCTCTGCCCTGAAGCCCCCTTTCACCTCCCACCATCACTCACCACTTTCCCACCTCTGGGGCTTCCAGGATGAGGAGTGGGAGGCCTTGCTGTGGACCAGGCTGCCTTGGTTAAAATCTAGGCTCCAACACTTCTACACTCAGTCATATTTGGAATGTGCTAAACTCCTGCTCTTTTCTAAAATGGGAAAGATGATAATAGAGCTCATGTCCGAGAGGCATCAGAAGGGCTCAATTAAACAGAATTATATTATGTTCAGCACTTGCCACAATGCCTGGCTAAATCAATGCTATGATTACTCTTCAAGACCAGGTTCAAATGCCACATGTATCCTCTAGGATCTCTTCCCTCCTGCTTCTCTTCCCTATACTTGAGACTTCTGTAGCTATTATCACATATATTATCACTAAAGGTGGCTTCATGATGTAGAACACAAACCCTGCAGCCTCCTGCCTGGGTTCAAGGCGTGGCTCTGCCACTTACTAGCTGTATAACCTCTCTGCCTCAGTCTCTTTTTCAATAAAACAGGAATAATAATAGGGCTCACCTTATTAGGTGGATATGAGAATTAAGCAAGTCATGTGTGTGAAGCACTTCAGCAGTATGTAGCACACATTAAGTGTTACATAGCGTGGCTCCTCATCATTGAGCAGACCCTGTCTACCTCTTTCACTAAACTTCCAGATCCTTGAAGACAGGAAAATGCTTTATTCTTTATACCAAATTCCATACCTAAAATATAGTGCAGCAGGTTGCAGTCCAGGACTTACAATCTCTAATTTTCATTGCCTTTCTTTCTTATTTTCTCCCTGTAAGTTCCTTCAGCTCTGGAATGTGCTGATCCCACTGCCAAACTTGACAAGCACATGACAGTCCATGCATAGGCTTTTTGTTATAACTGTGGTTGATCTGCAAGAAGCCATCCTTGGAGCACAGCTTCATGGCTAAAACCCTGAACTGGAACTCTTCTAAATGGCTTACATTTTTTAAAAAAATAACCTTTAATCTCAGGCATTGCTTATAATCATGCCTATAAGCAAAGGGAAGAATTTTGAATCTTATAAATACATGACCAGTCAATAATGTACAAAAGGCAACCAAGAGCTCTCTCCTCCCTGGGCTTGCTAAAAACCAGCCCTTGACTTCCCAATGGGTGCCATATTGTGAAAATCTGTGTGGCTCTGTCTGTGGACAGACCTCCTTCCTTCACAAGGATGGGGGCCCATCCCACACACCGGTGACCACCTCTCTTGCATGAGTGCTGATGTGAAAGCTCACTTTCCTCCATGGGAAACAAGAATACCTAGAAGGGAGAGAGCCAGAGCAGGGACCCAGGAAGGAGGCCACTTCCACTGTTGAAAAGTCCCCGGCATCCCCACTCTATGGCAGTATACCCCAAGGTCCTCTCTCCCCCTCACTCCACCTCCTTGCCTCAACTGAAACCCAGCACTCCTCTGAAGACCTCGTTTCTATAGTTCAAATGACTCATTCTCCTACAGCTTTCTAAGCAGTGGTGACAATATCCTCTTTGTTCTCCAATGCTGCTTCCAGGACATATCCTGGCACCTTAGAAACAAACAAGAGAAAAAGTCTTTGAGATTCATCAGCTCCCAGCCCTGCACACTTTCTGATCTCGTTGGCAGCTGGTCCCCAGTCTTCCTCTATCCTCAAGCTCTGCCTTCTTTCCAGGCACCTCTTTTGTCCACATCAGTGACCATCCACATGAATATAAGCTCTTTGACTTCCTCACTTCAAAACCCTCCTCTCCATTCCAGCCACCTCCTCTGTACCCTGGACTTTGCCATTACCTAGAACCTTCAAAAAAGCAAAACTAGATATCAATTCTCTATCCTTCAACTCAATCAAGACCTTGACCCCCTCAAACTAGACTTTCCTTGTCATCACTTGCTTCTTAACCAGTCCACCCTCACTTCAACCACTTTCCTTGCCAACATCCTCAAATCCTTTACCATGTGTCTTGATGAAGTCCACCAGGACTCAAACACTAAATTCATTCACCTTCTGCAGTTCTACACTTAGACTGTTAAGTAGTACCAAAAGAGGGAAAGTAACATAGCCACAGAAATAGGTACCATTCCCCAGGATGCAATCCTTTTGTTTCCCTGCTTGGTCCTCTACTATTCTGGATATTTCAGGTTTTCTCCATTCTCCTAAAAGTCCTCTCTCAACAATTCCTCCACCAATCTCTCAGCACACAATCTTTTTTTTCCTACCTCACGGGAAAAAGAATAGGCTCCATCAGGTAAGTATCCCTTCACCTTATAACCACTACATATATTTAGCAGCATCCCATTGCCTTTAAGGGGAAGCACAGACAACAAGGTCCTTCGTGACTTGGCACTACTTATACCTCCACTGTCACCTCTCACCACTTCATCCTTATTCACTACACTACAGTATTAATATGCCATGCTTTCTTTTATCTCCAAGCCTTTGTATATTCTGTTTTCTTTGGAGTATTCTTCTACCAAGTGCCCCTAAGCCCCATATCCTATGGATAAGTACAAATGTGCATACACACACACACACACACACACACACTACCCCCTTTCATCCTCCTTCAGATCTTAGCTTGAACAAATGATTCTCAAATTACGTATGTGGGCCCAGAGCAGGCAGCCTCAGCATCTGGGAAATTGTTAGAAATGCAAATTCTCAGGCCTAATCTAGACTTATTGAGTCAGAAAATTTACAGGCAGAAGGACCTAGGAATTGCTATTTTAACATCCCCCCAGGTGATTCTAGTAGACTCTAAAGTCTGAGAAGCACTAGCTTATATAACACTTCCTCTAGGATCTCTCCTGTATATTTCCCCAGCCCCCCATCCTCAACCTAATCATAACTCTTATTACAGGGCAATATAACTGCCTAACCTCAGTGATGTCTCTTGGAGCTCCCACAAACAGGGACTCTATCTTGTTTACTGCTGTGTCTCTGTCATCTACATAACATTAGCACATCACAGTAGTAGCTCAATAAGTTGTTGTGAAGCTAAGATTCAAACCCATGTGTGCATACCAATCTTTACAAAGGTACACTACAAACACCAAAATCAGAAGATTTAACATACTGAGGGTATTTATAATCAGCAGCTGAGATTAGACTTCAGAATTTTTTTTAGGGGGAGGTATATTTATTTTTCTTATTGGCTTTTGCTAATAGAAAGGAGGCCCTGTATAGGTACTGGATTCCTAACTACAAAAGAGGAAAACAAGATGTGCTGTAGAGTCTACCTAAAGCCCTGAAAATGGTCTACCTGAATATAGCCCTGAAGCCAGATAAACTAAGCTAATCATCTTACCACTTTTGCAATGGCCAGCTCTTCAATTGCTTGCATTTTAATACACTATGTTTATTGGAGTTTCTAAAATGCCACTGAATCTTTGGAAATTTGGCAGAAAAGAAGAATCTGGGTCATGCAACTGTGAAATCTAAATAAGGTATAATTAACATGTCCATCAACTTTCACAGAAGTGATGCTAGTTTGCAAACTATTTATTAATTCTACACAATAACAGCAAGTGGGTACAATACAGAAACCAAGCTGAAGATGAGAGGCTCAGTGCAGTGCTAACCCAGAATGCTGTTAGTGACATGTAGGAATGAACACTTCTATTTTCTACTTAGGGAGACATGACTATTTAAGAGTTTGGGTCTAGAGTTTTCAAAGAGTGTTGATAGAATTACTGACTCTCAATCCTTTCAAATATAACCTTATTACTCACAAAACACTTCCCAAATTATGAAAAGCATTTTATGAATTGCTTGGGAAGTTGGGGAAAATGACTCCTCCTCAAATAGAATTAAAATGCAAAAATGGCTACATCTAGCCAGGTATGGTGGTACATGCCTCTAATTCCAGTACTTGGGAGACTACGACCTGAGGATTACAGGTTCAAGGCCAGCCTCAGCAATTTAGTGAGCTCCTCTGCAACTTAGTGAGAACCTGTTTCAAACTAAAAATAAAATAGGGCTGGGGGTGTGGCTCAGAGGTAGAATACCCCTGGATTCAATCCCTAATACCACAAAAAAAAGAAAGTCTACATTTATGAATATGCTTAACACTACTAAATTGTTCACTTAAAAGTAGTTAAGATGGTGAATCTGGGGCTGTGTAGGGGGTTTTATTGCAATTCAAATTTTTTTAACTTAAAAAAAAAGAGTGGACAAAATCCGTCTCTTTGCTCCCTCTGATACCATTTTCTACTTATGGAGACATGACTATTTAAGATTTTGGGTCTAGAGTTTTCAAAGAGTGTTGATAGAATTACTGACTCTCAATCCTTTCAAATATAACTTTATTACTCACAAAACACTTCCCAAATTATGAAAAGCATTTTATGAATTGCTGCCTGCCTTGCTCCTATGTCTCCCTTCCCACCTACCCTTGGATTGCTGAGGTACCTCAGGCTTCCATCCTTGGCCACCCTCTTCTTGCTCTCGTACTCCCAAGGATTTCAGCCACTTCTCCAGCTTTGCCAGCCACTTACATGCAAATGACTATCGCTCACTGCTCTACCCCAAATCTAAAATAAAGCCTGCATATCTACTAAGTAAATGAATTCTTGATCTCTAGGCCCTACCCAACTCCAGCTTCAGAACCATATTTCCTACTACTTCCCAAACACCTCCAGCTGATTGTCCCATAGGTTCCTCAAATTCAATATGTCCAACACTTAGTTTAACTTCTCCTAGGGAAATAAAATAATTTATCTTCTTGGTCATGGCTAATATTGTTCTCAACATTCTCCCAACCTGTTTTGACTGGTCATCCAAACCCTGTTTAACCTAGAAATGTCTTGCAAATCTGGCCAATTCCCTCCTTCTTGCAGGACTCATCATTTCACAACTGAACAATTGCAGTAGCTTCCTCTATTTGCTCCTCCAAGAAGTTCAGGCTCCACACTCATGCCAGGTTTTTCTTTTAAAGGGTAAATCTGAACATGAAGCCACAGTGCTTTACTAACACCATCACAGCTTCCCGTCTCCTACAGTTAATTTCACACACATTGGGGTCTACAAAGCCCTGGATTCTAGCCCCCACCTATTCTGTCAGCCCTTCCTCTCTGACCCCAAATAGTTTACCTTGCAGGCCACTTCCCCTCTTCCACTAGGTGCTTCTATTATTGCAGTACATTATGTCCATGTCAGACCTTCTGTGAGGACAGACTCTCCACTGCCCCCAACCCCAATCTAGGAGTCATGTAGCTATGACAGAAACAATATCATCTTGAAATTTCCCCCTCAGCAGTGTTCCAACCAGCTTAGCTACTAGTTGCAAACTGAAATGCTCATACAAAATTCAGCTATTCACCAAAAAAGATGAAAGGGTAGGGAGTAGAAATTTTAACTGGCAGTATTTATAAGCATAGTAGGTAATTGTATCAAAGTAACATAATGGTCAGGAGCCAGAGCTTTTGAAGCATCTGTAGGAGGGTTGCTATTGCTCAGCTTCCACATCTGTTTAATTAGAATAAGAATAGCACCTACCTCATAGATTTGTCAAACTTTGGATGAGATGATATATAGAGTGATTAACCCAATACCGATCATAATGTAATGCTTTATAAATGGCAGTTATTACTATTACACAGAATCATCCTTCTCAGTCTGCTACTTAGGTATGCATTCTCACTAGCAGGCCTCATTAACCTCTTTAGTGCTGCTATATAATTCCTCGTAGGCAAAGAAGTAAGAGAGATGGAAATAATAGTTGCCACCTGAAACATGGTCAAATGAAGGTTCACAGTCCTACGACATAACAAAAGGCTATGCTGTTGTGTATCTATGTTTATAGCTGCACAATTCACAATAGCCAAACTATGGAAGCAGCCAAGATGTCCATCCACAGATGAATGGATTACAAAACTATGGGATATGTACACAATGGAATTTTACTCAGCTATAAAGAACAACAAAATCATGCTATTCGCAGGGAAATGGATGCAACTGGAAAACATTATGTTAAGTGAGATTAGCCAGTCACAAAGAGTAAAGAAGCATATGTTCTCCCTAATATGCAGATGCTAGGGAAAAGATGGGGCATAAGAGGGTCTTCAGATGGAAAAGGAGAGACTCTCAATAAGCAAAGAAGTTGATTTAACCGAAGAGAATGGATGGGGGGGGCACCTTAATGTATATCAAGGTTACTCACTAAACTGAACTTGAGAGGGAGGGAGGGCGAGGGAGCGGGGTGAGAATATGGGGAAGGGGTCAAATGAGAAATGTGGGCACATATGTTGTTATCAATTTGTACCTAACAAAGATGTATGCTTACAATACATGAATAATAAAAAAAAAAAAGGCTATGCTGTGTGTGTGTGCACGTGTGCATGTGTACTTCACATAAAACTTGAAGAAAAGATTTATTTAACTAATAATGTTGTCAGATATGGTTAGTGCAATCTAATTCCCTCATTTTTTCTAATTAAACAATTAAGTTTAATCACCCAGGTCGTATGAATGCATTTGTATTATGAAAATAGCTCTTAAGGAAACAAAGTGATATATTTATTCAAAGCACAGCATTGTTCAGAACCAACAAGACAGTTCTAGAAAATTCTCTTATTGTGCTTTACTTATAACTAGGCTTACTTGCTATCTGAAATTATTAAGGTATATCTTTGCTATTGGAAGCCACATACTTTTATGTTTTTTTCTGTTATTTTTTTTCAAGTGTTTTCATCGCTGAGCATTGCAGTAGATATTCTTTCACTTCTAGAATGATCTGTTCTCAAAGTTGCAACAGGAACCACTCAGAAAAACTCAACATCATCACTGAAGCCCTGTGTTACTCAGTTTACTCTTTCTGCCCATCAAATATAGGAAAGTCTTGCAATTGCTTTCAGTATAATTTAGGGTGACATAGAAACACATCAGCAATAAGGCAGGAAATTAATATTAACTCATCCCCAATACAGTCAGGTGTCCTAAAGCCATAGAAAGCATGAAAACAACAGGTTGGGATGGTTATTGTCTTAGTTGGGCTGATATAACAATACCATAAACCGAGTGACTTCTAAACAACAAATTTATTTCTCGAATTTCTGGAGGCTGGGAAGTCCAAGATTAAGGTATCAACAGTGTCAATGTCTGGAGAGGGGCCTATTCCTGATTCACAGACAGCCTTCTCATCGAATCCTCACTTGACACAAGGGCTGTACAAGCTCTCTGGAGTTTCTTTTATAAGGAGATTAATCCCATTCCTGAGGGCTTAACTCTCATGACCTAATCACTCCCAAAGACTCCACCTCCTAATATCACCACCTAGGACTTAGGATTTCAATAAATGAATTTCAGGGATACACAAATATTTAGTGTATGCAGTTATCTTCCTTGAATCCTTTCTCATTGACTTTTTTTTATATTTGGGGCTTTTTGTTTTGGTTTGGGTTTTGGGGTTTTTTTTGTTGTTGTTGTTGTTTGGTACTGGGGATTGAACCCAGAGGTGTTCTACCTTTGAGCTATACCCCAGTCCTTTTTATTTTTTATTTTGAGACAGGGTCTTGATAAGTTGCTGAGACAAGCCTCAAACATGCAGTCCTCCTATCTCAGCCTCCCAAGTACTAGGATTACAGGTGTGCTTCACCACACCTGGCTTCATATTTGTAATTTTTATTGAAAAATAGATTATAGTACCATGAAATGAAATATAAGAAAAATTCTAAAATAACCAAACTGTTTTTAAAAACCTAGGACTTGGGAGTGAGAGGGTGGTTGGAGGGTGTGAAAGTCTTCTAAAGGCCATCTCCTTCTAAGGGTTCTCATTGACTTTTTTAACCCTAAGAATACAATCTATCATGAGTGATCCTTCTATATTGTGTGTAGCACCATAGGAAGAGTAGAAACTATTACTTTCTGCTCACACATGGGGGAAAATATAATTCCTTCCTGAAAATTATTCTCAGCAGATTTCCTGGTTCTGTTCTTATAATCTCAGATGTGTGATATAGATCAACTAATTTATAGTCTAATAAGAAGAACAGAATCACCTACTGTGTAAATACTGAAGAACTCAGCATATGTGTATCAAGGGATCTGAATGGGCTATTCCATACTTTTCTGCAGAAGGCATCAGCAATGCCCCATCTCGAATCCTGCCAGCTACAACGTCGCAGATTGATTCCTCCATTAACTTAGCTCACTCTTGTCACACACCATTTCATATCTTATCTTCTCCATTTATTGTAAGGCTTCATTCAATAGAACCATAAGAACCCTTTTCTGTTGCTTTTGCTTTCACACTCTTCAGAACGTATGCAGAGGCCTATTTCGTGCTTAAATTATATACGTGAGGAGAGAGACTGAGTCTGGAGTTCAGCATCTAACGCTCTCACTGACTAACACTAGTCAGTACCATGACTACCTTTATTAACGAAGATAAAGCTCTCTTCTCCCTGCTTTCCTCCTGTGAAGTCTGGAAGGTGCTGCCGCAACCATCAGAGCATGTGGCCATTTGTGGGCAAGGACACATTTTGATGAGTGTTAGGAAGAGAGTTATCCCAATTAAGCTGACCACTTCCTCCGTTTTTCTCTGCACTTTCATCTGTCCCCTCTCTCACTCCTCAACAAGACTGCATTTATGCAAGAGTTGTGGTATAAAGTTGGTTGACAAGCAAACAGTGTGGATAGCTGGAAATTATCCTTGAAAATCTCCTTAAGAAGATACCACCATTGTCTTCAGTCCAACACAGCAAGCTTTTCTTCCCACTAATGCTAGAAATAACTGCAGCTTCTTGATTAGGCACCCTTCTTGCATTTATAGACTGTTTTCTATTTAAAAATAAATTAAATACCTTTAAACCCCAACACACACACATCATAGCAAGTTACACTTGGAAAGCACAGAGGAACTGAGAAGAATTGAGTGAAGTCACATGCTCACTGATAGCTCACCTTCCATAAGTGGGAAAGACAACCAACCCACACTGTTTAAATGCACTTTCTCCCTCTCCTCTCCTCTCCTCTCCTCTCCTCTCCTCTCCTCCCTAAGTACCTGGTATTCTTGGTGAATACATGAAGAGAACTTAGCTCAGCCTTGGGGATAGAGGTGAGGGGATAAGTGAGTTGTAAGAATTCTTAACTCCAACAGGCTGTTGGAATTGAGAAAACTGTCAAGGGATCATCATTAACTGGGCTAGGTTTCTGGGATTTTCCATGTTCTTTCAACCTCAACTACCTGAATGGGAAACTGCCAGAAGGAAACAAAATTAAAATGACAACATAGATTCCATTTTCCTGTCCCACTACTCAGCCTACTAGAACTAAGAAACTTTGGTTTCTATTTTCTGGTACCAAGGACTCCCCATACTGACACCACTCATTTCCTACTATATCCATAGCCCCCTTAAACATTGGTTAGGACAACTTAAAGAGTAGTGGGAAAGCATAGAAAAGTTACCTAATGTTGCCATCCATTCATAAACTATGTTAGTCTTTGGCTTTAATTAATGCCATCCCCAGGCTCAGGTGGTCGTGATGAACTTAAATACTCTTCCAAAGAATTTCTCCCATAGACATCCCAATAGAGGCATGATGGCTCTTTCAAGACTCTTGTCAATACTCAATTCATTGTGGGCCACAATTTCTTCTTGGAGTTTTTTCCCTGTCTACTCTACAGTGAAGGCATAAATTCACATTATATATTAAGGAATTTGCCTGCTAAGCAAATCTGTTTTGGGGTTTCTGATTTTCTGATTGATCTTGATGAGTAAATATTCAAAGCTGCCTTGCAAGACAAGAAGAAACCCAGTGGTAGAAACTTTCTTAATGATGTAAATCATCTGGCCCATGTTTATTTTACCAGGCTCCACAAATTTAACCTGGCTACCTGGCTGCTTCCAAGTCCAACTCCAAGTATTTGATGAAATTCACATAGAAGATTTAGCTCTTGGGTCCTCATAGCCTGACTTTCTGTTAACCAGCAAGACAATTTGCACTAATTCTGAAATCCCTTTATAGATAACTAAATCAAAGTATTTCCAGAGTTTCCTTTTTTGCTCTTCAGGAAAAATTCATGCATCCCACTACTCTCCCCATAGACAGAACCTGCTTCCTCACAATGCCCACTTCATTCAAGTCCTGCCTTCTGTCTGAAAACTTTTCCCAGTGTTTCCTGGCCATTCTTATGCCTCCTTCCTGAATTTTTCTTTCACTTAAAAAATATCTCTTCTTCTCTCCCTCTCTCTCTCTCTCTCTCCCCCTCCCTTTCTTCCTTCCTTCCTTCCTTCCTTCCTTCCTTCCTTCCTTTCTCTCACCATGGAGTTTTATCATATCTTGTTTTAGAACCACTCTCTCCCCAACCAGATTGTAAACCACCTCTAAGCAGAACCACATCCTATTTTCTTTTAAAGCCTATGAGAACTAAAGCAGGCAACAGTAATTTTAATTATTGTATGATTTATGTCAGGATACCAAGCTTATCCTCAAAAAATTCCCCTCCTGAAATATGTTAAATGGGAAAAACTTGAGCATTTTAGTACACTGGAATTTATACTGACTGATGGCTAGAAGACCAGGTTTCTAGTCATTTGTGACTTTGGACAAATCATGTGACCTTTTCAAGCTCCATTTTCCTGCTGTACAAAATGAACATACATGTACTATATACCTTTCTATTTCTCAGATTCAAGTAAGGACATAAAACAAGATAGGACAAGCAAAACCAATTTGTAACTACAAAATACTACTTAAATGTATGGATGTACTATTAAATCACTTGGTCTTTCTCTACATTGTTTCCATAAATAAAAAGCATGAGTAGGACATTTTTAACTTTCTGGAAGATCTCCCTCAAATTTTAGTTTTTATCACCTTTATGGCTAATATTCTATCATTACTTCTATAACCTGCTCCTTTCTTCTTCATGCTTCTTGTTGGTGTAATTGGAACTGTTTTTCCAAGGTGATTTCTGTCCAATAACCAAGCAATCACCACTGTGCGCTCTGGTCTGGGGAAGGGAGAATGAGAGGCTATCATTGGCTAAGATGCCCTTGGCTTCAGGGAAACTTTCTGATTGCTCACAAAACAAACACAAAAGTAAAAAGGAAAATTCAAAAGGCTGGGAATCAAGCCTGTGGGCAACATTTCTATTGACAGAGCTAATTCTGGCATAATTAAAAAGAGTTTAATTAATCATGGAGTTAAGTATAGAGAAAGGATTCCTGGCAGCCTTGCATTCTTGGGGTAAGATTACTAGTCCCCAACCAGAAGCTGAGTCTCTTTTAGTATCCAAGGCTTCTTGATATTTTTAGCCTCCAACCATGTGATCTCTGCAGTTCAGGGGTCTTCTCACCCATTTCTCCGGATCTTTAGAAGACTGGCTGGAACCGCTGGATGCCTGACCATCATTGGGAATATTAACTCCTTTGTGCTACCACTATTTCCACAAATTAAAGAAGATAGGCCCTAAGAGACATGGTGTCTGATTGCAAATAATAGTCCCCGTGCAGTGTGCAACCTTTGTAGCCTGGCATTCCAAGGTGACTATGTCTTGATCCACCTGGTCTATCAAACTATAACAACTATATCTAACAGCTCATAAGAGAACTTTAGTTGTGGCTGCAAAACAATTTCAGATTTTTCTTTCTTGAGATACTATGCTCCCAGAAAGCTGAGAGCTTGCCTACTCCCAGTACCAACATGGGTTGTGGAGAGATACTGGATAGCAAAATTTCAATATCAGTTATGGGAGGAAAACATTATATTCATGTTCAAAGTCAAAGGTACAGACTTCCCCCATCAGCATCACCCCCCAATCTCCTTCTCACTTCTTTTCTCTAACCCTCAAAAGGCAGAGGCTTGCTGCCTACAACCATCCAGTGGATAGAAAGATGACTCAGGAAGACACTCCTGAGAAGAATAGAAAGAAGTATGTGCCTCCAGCCTCCTCATCAGCTAGAAAGCTGGCAGCCTATAAAAATAAAAATTATAAAGAAATATCCATTTCTGGACAGCTTCTGGACTAGAAGCTACAACAGCTTGTTTCTCCCTCCCCCCCCCTCTCTCATTTGAATCCAAAAACTTCTAGAATTCTCTGTAAGTCCAAACCCTATTACAGATAAATTAATTGCCTCCATCACAGCTACTTCTTTTAGTTCCATTTGACATGGTACTAATATGATTAAATAGCTTTCTCACTATTGGCTCTTTTAGTTCCTCAAGACTCAAATGCTGCTGCCTCTGAGGAAGAAAATATATGGCTGTATAAAATGCCTTCTCAATAGTCTCCCAGGCACTTTGCTCCTGTACCTTACTTTTACTACTGTAACTTTACCCCTTCATTTACTAGACATGGAGGATCTATTCTGTTTTCCCATATTCAATAAGTTATAGAGCATAAAAATGAGATGATCTTCAGAGACACTGGAAGATAAACCCAATCCTGCAGGCATATATCTTTTAGTACTTAAGAAAACTGCTTTTGTATAATGTAATTTAAGAAACACTAGGAAAATCTGCCATCCTAAAGTAGCTCCTGCTCCCATTTAAAGAAATAAAATTAAGGATATACTATTTGAATTGACAGTCTCTGCTTCCCTGTGAGCCACAACAGTCTTATGATAATCAGCTATGCTAGATATGGCAAATAGTTTAAATAATGGTTTATACCACTGAAGTTGGTGTAGTAAGTTGGTAAAATGTTTCCTTTCCTTTGTTTTTAATGGTCTGATGAACTCAAGGTTGTCCATGTATATTAGTCTCACTCACTGGCATTCTGATACACTTTCTTGAGTTCAACAGAGGTGAAATTATCCATAGGATGCAGATAATTGTGTATAATCCTGGATATATCAGTGGGAGTTCAGCATACATGAGAACCCTTAATACATTATGTGTGTGACAGAGAAGAAATGCTGGGAAACTCTGTCATTGGCATCTTACATTGCTTCTTCTGACTCTCTCTTTTAAAATGAAAATAGAGCTGGGCACAGGGGCACACACCTGTAATCCCAGGTCAGTATGTAGTAATTTAGGGAGACCCAATTTTAAATTTTTAAAAAGGGAATGCAGCCGGGCATGGTGGTGCACGCTTGTAATCCCAGCATTCGGGAGGCTGAGACCGGATGATCCGGGTTCGAGGCCAGCCTCAGCTACCTAGTGAGGCCCTCTGCAACTTAGTGAGACCCGGTTTCAAAATAAAGAATAAAAAATAGGGCTGGGGGGTATAGCTCGGAGGTAGAATGCCCCTGAGTTCAATCCCCAGTACTGCAAAAAAAAAAAAAAAAAAAAAAAAAGAAAGAAAA
>PVLC010040799.1:0-13510 GCA_004027655.1 Graphiurus murinus
TACTAGAGATGTTTACAACTTAGATATGCCAAAGAGAAGTCATAAGGTGCTCCCTTTAAGTGAAAAAGTGAAAGTACAATAAGATATTTTGGAGGAAAGGAAGATATCACATTTACATGACTTTTATTAGAAGATGTTATTTTAATTCAATTTTATTATTGGTTATTGTTGTTCTCATACTGTGCCTTATTTATAAATTAAACTTTTTATATGTTTGCACATATGAGGGAAAACATACTTAAGTTTAATACCATCCATAGTTTTAAGAAGTTCATGGAGTCTTGAAATGAATCCCCCATGGAAGGGGGTAGGGATTACTGTATTTCAATTTTCAATTAGTCTGTGTTGGCAAGGGTGAATTGACAGACACCAGTGTTACAAGAGATACTTCAGATGAAAGAACATATAAGTTCTTGAGGTACATTTAAACATTTTAAGGAGACAGACATGTTTACTTTGGGACTGTTTCTATTTATTGTGCCAATAACTAACTTATTAAAAAGTTCTCACTTTGGAACAGTAGCTCTTAGCACCAGAAATAATTTCATGTACATCAGAAGATAACCCCCCAACACGCAAGACACCCTATTTTTTAAATCTGACACATAACTCAAAAGATATTTTAACCTGAAAGTGTGCCTTAAGATGAGTTTAACATACACAAGTTAGTGAATTACAGAGTTGAGCTTATAATAACTTTCTTACTTCCCGTGCGAGTCTCAGAAATCTCCAAAGAAAAATTATTATGAATAAGATATGTACTTAGGTTGCAGAGAATATTTTAAAAGAGTATGAAATCTGTATGAAAAAGTCTCTCATCAATATAATATTTCCTTTTTCCTATTCTCTAACTCCTTCTTTCATTTCGCCATTGATTTATTTTAGTTCTTGTGAAAAGTAAACAAAAATATAAAGAATGACAGGAATTCAATCCATAATTGAGGCTTGGGATTTAGTAGAGGGTGGAGATCAGCCACCTGTCACATCCTGGATTCAGAACAGACTAGAAAATGATTCCTCTGCATTACATTATGGAGACACACTATTCTGAGCCAAAGAATAATTTTAAATTTCTTTGCATTTATTGCTGGTTTGCAGGCTCATTTTATACTTTTTTTTTTTTTTGCGGTACTGGGGATTGAATCCAGGGGCATTCTACCTCCGAGCTATACCCCCAGCCCTATTTTTTATTCTTTATTTTGAAACGGGGTGTCACCAAGTTGTGGAGTGCCTCACTAGGTAGCTGAGGCTGTCCGCGAACCCGGGTCCTCCAGTCTCAGCTTCCCGAATGCTGGGATTACAAGCATGCGCCACCACGCCCGGCCATTTTATACTTTTAACTATATAAACCTTCTGCTTTTTATCCTCTGACCCTCCCATCTCTCTTTCATCCTTGACTCTTCTCTCACCCTTACCTTTGCTTCCTCTATACATATTGACCATGTTTAATTATTAACATGACCTACAAAGTTAATAAGCAACAGGAAGAGTGAATAAAGTTCAACCAATCTATATGTGACACATCTCAGATTTTACTCTAAGAACTGTTAAATGCTGAATGGTTTTTGAATTTCTAAAAATCAATATATAACTCAAAAATTTAAAAAGTGACCCAAAGCTTAAAATATAGAAATCAACAACATTAAAATGTGAAACAGTAATAGGAGAATAGACATAAACATTTAACACATATTTGCTTTAAATTATTGTGCAAATCTTACAAAACCACTATCTTTTCAATACTGCAGCAGTGATAGGGACTGTGGATTCTGATGGTTTACAAAAGAATAGAGAATGTAAACATACACAAGTCCAGGCATTATATGATCCAGTACAAATCTGGACATTTCATTTTGCTGAAGGTCCAGAGCAAACAAGTCAGGACATATTTAATTATTTATTTATTTATTTATTTATTTATTTATTTATTTATTTATTTAGTGGTACTGGGGATTGAACCCAGAGACATTTTACCTTTGAGCTACACCCCCAGCCCAATTTTATTTCTTATTTGGAAACAAGGTCTCACTAGGTTGATGACAGTCTCACTACTGCGGAGGCTGTCTTCGAACCTGTGATCCTCCTATCTCAGCCTCCCAAGTACTGGGATTACAAGCGTGTGCCACCACTCCCAGCTAAATCAGTACATTTTCATCACTCATTTTATGGGAATCTGAGGACACAGACCTCCCTAATCCATGGACATAGACCTCCCTAATCCAGAGAGCCATCTTTCAATCAATACTATGGAAAAATTATCTTGAAATGTTTCTTTATTTTATGAAAGTATAGGAATAATTTATCATTCTGTGCTTTGGTGTAATTCTCATTTTTTATCACCTTGGATAGAGAGCATGATCTTGTTTCCTTCTATATTTTAATTTGCATCTCCACTTTTAGGACCTGTGATATGGTTTAGTCATTGACCTGAAGGGATACAGACAGTGACATGAATAGAGCCTTTTGTTTTGGGATCTGGGGGGTTGTTCAAGTGAACTGTGCTGCTATGAAACAATGAGAAAAACCAGTGTAAGAAGATGTCATATGTTACCACATTAATTTAAAATACAATGAATTGTAATCTCCATAAAGTCACTGCTGAGATTAGCATGGCAGGATGTTAGTAAATCATGAATTTTGTTGACCATACGTACATAAATGAAGCCCCAGAAGAAGATTAGAATAGTTTGAAAGTTTCATTAAGTGATCTATTCCTTATTTAGTCATGACTGCAGTTTTCAAAAAGCCAATGTGTCACAGTCATCAAATGACATGTACCTTAAGAGAATGTGACTCTGACGTCCTTCTGATTGTGAAGGATCATCTTCATGTATGTGAGCTTCAATGGATGACCTTCCTTGGTATCCAGTGCTGGGATCTTTCTGGCTTCTTCCTCTTCATCTGAAAATGGAGCCTCTACTCTCTCCAGCTCCCAGAAAAGGCCATTCTTTCCTCACTGTTGTGTCTCTCAGCAAGTAAGAAGAGACTCTTGGGAAATTGTGTGGTTTACCCCGAAGAGTTAAATAATGTAGAATGGAAGGTAATTCTACTAGGCCATATGTCACAAGAGTCACTAATCATTTGGCCCAGACCTCGCTGATTCTAAAATTAGCCTGGACTCACAGGTCCTGCTTTGACTGTCTTCCTCTCTCTGAATGCTTCTGAGAATGATACCCTTTTCCCATGTTTGAAGAAGGAAAGCAACAATAAATCCTCATTGTTCTATATCTCTGCATTATCACTGACTTCACCTGTATTCTACTTTAGTCCTAGGACTTGTGTCTACTCCTTTTTGTTGATCGTGAATACAGCTCTTTGGCCAAATCTGAGGTCTTTATGAATAACTGTTGTGGAAACTTCCTGGAATTGACCCTCATACTGAGCCTTAGACTAGTGAAGTCCAATTTTCACCTCTAAATATTACAGTTCCCACAGTATGGTTTTGTTCTCAAGGTTCTCTAAACTTTAGAAGGTCATCCGACGGCTAGGCTACTACAAGACTATACAAAGTGTAGAGGTAATCAACTCTTTGCTCTAACCCCCCTCATTGATTTACTCATCTCAACCACAAGTCCAATCTGAATGAGAACTTATAAAACCTCCCTAAATTTGATGAGTAAATTTTTTCAATCAATCCCTATGTCTCCCAGGGTTTATCTTCCATTTTCATTTCTAAAGATATCCTTTAATTAACCTTCCCACTTATTTCAACTCTCTCTTTTAAAACACCATCAAATATTGAAATATATGCTCTCACTCTCAAGTGTTTCATTGTATTGTTCCTACTTCTATGTTCGCCTACTTTTCGTCATTTTTTAACCACTGATATCTGTCATATTATTCTTACCTCTACTACAACCCTACAAATGGAACTTGTCATGTCTACTTCTAGCATAAGTTCTTTTTTGCACACCCAAAATTGTTCTTCTAAAGTATCATGCAATACATCCAAAGTTTCTTTTAACGTGACTATTGATCCAGAATCTCCAGGAAGCAATGGAATTGTTAAATTTGATCTCTTGCATTTCTGTCCTCTTTTTTCTTATCCCATTGTCGGCAACCTCTTTATCTTTTCCTGTAAGGACTTTCTGAATTATGATGACTTTTAAAAATATCTTGTCTTGTCATGTTCTCCCCTGTTTCCTCTCTACACCTGCACAATTTGATCAAGAGCACACATAATACTAGTCTGTATACTGAAATTGACAGTTTTTATTCGGTTTGTTTTAGTGCCAGTCCAGGAAAATGGAATGGTACATAGCAGAGGCAGGTGAGAAAGAATAGAGTCAGAAATGTTAAGTGCCAGAAATAGAAACTGAGTCTAAGAAGGGTCAATAGAGTGAGAGCAAGAGAGCTAAAGTGATTTAAAACACACATTATGTAGTATTTAATGTATTAACATAAATAAATTATCATGGCTTGGTCTTAGTCTGTGAGAAAACTAACAAAGAATTTCCCCATTCTTGCACATTTGTAAATACTGATCATTTATCTCCTCTAAAAAAGTATTGTTAAAGGTAACAACTCAGAAAAATGAAACTAGAATACTATGATATATTCCACCATCACTTTTTAGTGTATTATAATCGTTTTAGCAGCTTTCTTTTGTATTACAACTTATTTATAATTATTTACTGTTCCCTTTAAAGTTGAATCAGTATTTTGATTCTGTTTAAACCCCACTAAATAGTTAAATTCCAAATATTGGATCTAGGTAAAGTTTAATGGAAAAATGGATTATATTTTATATATTGCTACAACTATGATTGGCATCCAAATTGTATAAAATTCAGCATACAATGAAAATTTTTTCTTCTACTTTACCATATGCCAGTCTTTTATTCATCTTGGTGGGCTTTCTATCACCTCATATGAATGTATATTATTTATTTATACCCTATGATTCTTTATTTTCCCTCTGACAAATTTCTGTTCCTTTCTCAATACTGCATTTCTGTATTTTTATAGTCATACAAGTTTTGATTTCTAAGATAAAAATCTCTTATGTTGTTAAAGTCAAAATGTACAATATCATTATTGAAGAAAACCTCAATAATGCAATGTTATTGATTTGACATTTTTAATTGGTCATATGCTCCTTGAAGCTAGGATTAGGAATGTTATGTGATCTAGTGTCTTCTTTTTCCCTATTTTTTTTCTGAAATTTTTCATATTCAAAGTTACAAATATGTAACACTAAAACACCTGACAAATGCAAATATCATTGAGTCAGAATAAGACATATGCTATTTATGGTGTGAATATGGAATTTGCCAGAACATATAATGGCAAGAAATGAAAGTTTCAAAGGTAAAGTGATACTGGATTAGAGAAGGACATGTTTGCATAAAGTAATGAATCTTTGCATGACAAATTGTACTATTTATTAAGTTTATTAAGATTGGTTTTCACTTCATCTCTGGATTAATTCTGCATCCAAGAAATTTAGCATCTTCAGTCCCAGTCCTCTAATAAAATTGCTGGTATAAATCAACAAGAATCCAAACATGGTTTCTGAAAGAACATCTACCACAAATCAGCAGCAATGTGTTATAATTGACACAAAGAAATAAAGAGAAGAAATAAATATTCTCCTGTCAAATGTATTTCTCTCCTAAATGTATTTCAACTACTCCTAACTAAATCAGGAGTAGCACTGAACTAAAAATTTAACATGTTATCTTATGTGGTTCAAGCTAATTACTTAATGTTAAAATAGATCCCCAAAGCTACATGCTCAACCATTTTCCCAAAACCTACTAGTTCTAATTATTTAATGTAGAAGCAAAATATATCTCTCTTACTTTCTTTTCCTTCTCAAACAACAGAGTATGTTAGATTAGGCAACAAATACCCTTTCAGGGGCTTTTATGAAAAACATTTGTATCAGTGAAAGTTCTGCCCTCATCATCTTCACACAAGAGAAAAGGTTGCTTGGAGGATCTGCAGGTTTACAGCAGAGGGAAAAAAGGAAGAAATGGCAAACTATTATCTGTTTCCTAACCTTTCTGCTCAGAAAAAATACATTAGTTTCACTCATGAGTCTAATGATCATATCTTTTTTTTTTTTTTTTTGCGGTACTGGGGATTGAACTCAGGGGCATTCTACCTCCGAGCTAATCCCCCAGCCCTATTTTTTATTCTTTATTTTGAAACAGGGTCTCATTAATTTGCGGAATGCCTCACTAAGTAGCTGAGGCTGGCCTCGAACCCGGATCCTCCCGTCTCAGCCTCCCAAATGCTGGGATTACAAGCATGCGCCACCACACCCAGCTCTAATTATCATATCTTAATACAATAGGGCAGGAATGTACAATCTTTTATAAGGGAGGGTCATTGTAGCAGGTGGAAAATATCAATGAATTATATGACACATATTATTTTAAATAAATATTTTTTCTATTTTATTGGGAAAAATTTAAAACTATAGCCATATTGAAACAATTGAATATTTAAGTCCCATATACACACCATCAAAATTCTATTAACATTTTATTATACTTATTTTATCCTATATTTATCATATCTCTTATCCATTTAAAATAAATTGTAGACATTAGTTTAGTTTTCCCTAAATATTTCAGGATGCACATCAATACTGAATGTTCAGTATTTGAAGAACATTTTTGTATATGTAGATATAATTTACACAAAATATATGAGGTGCATGTAGGTGAGTGCTCATTTTCTGAATTTTGATAGATATGTATATATTCATGTGTGTGTGTGTGTGTCTGTGTTTGAGAGTGTTAAGATGTGTGTGTGTGTGTACCCAAATACCTTTCACATTAGTAAACATTACTATAAATCCAGGAATATCTCTCAAGTTGCATCACAATCATTCTCTACCCCTGCCCATTTCCAGGACAACTACTCTTTTCACCTGTTTTCCCAATTCTAGAACTCCACACACATAAAATAGTACAGTATATAATATTTTATGTAAGGTTTTTTTGTTTGCTTGTTGTTCCCTCAGCATTTATTTGATATCTATGTTGTTTCCGTAGGTTCCCCTTTTTGTTTGAAGTACTAGAAACTCAGATGACTATTACACACTGTTTATTCATTCTCATGTTCATAGATATCTGATCTAATTCCAGCTTTGGGGAATTATTTTCTTACACTTTTGCTGGTGCATTAGAGTCTCACATCATAATATACATCATAGTGATATTGATATACATGCACACAACACTTGGTGTGCTTACCCCAGCTCTGTCCCCCCTCTCTCTTTCTCTCTCGCTTCCTCACACATGATATTGAGAATGACATTAATAATCTCACATATGTACATGATGTCAGTGGAAGTGCTTCATTCATTCATTCTGCCTCATCCCCCACCCCTTCCCCTAGACCATCTCCCTGGTTCTACTGGAGTTTCTTCTCCATTATCTGAAGTCCCTCTGGTATCCAGATTACTCCCTAGCTTCCACATATGAGAGAAAACAGGTGACCCTTCATTTTCTGTGACTGGCTAATCTCACTTAACATAATGTTCTCTAGGTCCATCCATTTTCCTGAAAATGACATAATTTTGTTCTTCTTTATTGCTGAGTAGAATTCCATTGTGTATATATGGCAAAATTTTGTAAGCCATTCATCTGTTGATGGACACCTATATTGGTTCCATAATTTGACTATTTAAAGTATGCTGCTATAAACATGACTCTGCATATATATATGTATATATATATATATATATATATATATATATATATATATTCTGATATATTTGATATTCTGATTTACTTGTTTTATAACTCAAAATGTCCTCTATCATGATACCTTTTCTAGAAATTCATATAAATTAAAGTATATAAAATATACAGTCTGTGCAGCACTTGGTGATACACACTTATAATCCTAGTACTTGGGAGACTGAGACAGGAGGATTGCAGGTTTGAAGACAATCTCAGCAAGTAGTGAGACTCTCATCCACCTAGCGAGACTCTGTTTCCAAATAAAAATAAAATAACGATGGGGGTATATCTCAGAAGTAGAATGCCTGTGCATTCAATCCCCAGTGTCACAAAAATAGAAATAAATAAAATAAAATAAAATACAGTCCTATGTCTAGCTTCTTTGTTCAGCATAATAATTTTGGAAATCATCCATGTTACTCTATGATTGGTGTTTTCTGTTCTATTGATAAATAGCTATAAAATAAGTATGACAATTTATAAACATATCACAATATGTTCATTAATTTAGTGATAAACATTTGTTTGTTTACAGTTTAGGGTAAAGTGAATAAAGGTGCTATAAACCCTTATATACAATTCTCGAGGGGGACACGGTATTGTTATTTCTTTAGGGTAAATTCCTAGGAAAGAAATCAATAGCTGATTCTAATGGTAAGAATATATTTATAAGAAACACCAAAGTGTATACTCACAGTGTCTATAATATTTTACATCTTGTCCAGCTATGTATGAAATATGTAGTCGCACATTAATACTTTCTAATATTTGTCATTTTAATGGCTCAAATTCAAAATGTCTACAAATAAAAGTTAATGCTTTCCCTTCAACCTTCTTTGCCTTCATTTTATCACTAAATAATATCACCACCTATCTATACTTCCATGATAAATACATGAATGTCAATTTACAACTCAATCTTTCTTTTATCTCTTGGTAGATAGAAAAATGGTCCACCTATAAGATGTTGCATCCTAATCTCTGTAACCTATGAGTACATTATTGTACATATGCAGATGTGATTGAGTTAGGATCTTAAAATGAAAAGATTATTCACTTGGGTCCAGTTTAATAAGTAAAGCTCTTTATGAGAAGAAAACAGGATCAAGAAGCAGAAGTCAGAGGTAAATGTTGAAAGGTACTGTGTGGCTAGCTTCGTAGATGGGAGGAAGGAACCACAAACCAAGGAATGCAGGTGAATTCTAGAAATGGGACAATGCAGGGAAGTGGATTGAACTTGAGAAGGAACACATCTGACTGTCATTCTGATTTTCAGCTTGGTAAAGCTGATTTCAAACTTCTGATCTCCAGAAATGTAAAACCATGCATTTATGTCACTTATTCATTCATTTTATTACCTATCCTATGTCACTGACTTTTATATGCTTCATCTCCAGGCCTTGACTAGCCTGTAATTTTGTCTTCTTATTATCAGGGCTGGAGATGTAGCTCAGAGATAGAATGCTCCAGGCTTAATACCCAATGCCAAAACAAAAAACCTTCTAATGTAGCTGGGTGTGATAATGCATACCTGTAATCTCAGGATTTGGAAGGATGAGACAGGAGGATCACAATTGCAAGGCCAGTAAGCAGTAACTTAGTGAGACCCTATTTCAAAACAAAACAAAAAAGGTTTGGGGTTGTGCTCAGTAGCAGAATCCCCCTGGGTTCAACACCTTCTCCCACAACCCCATACCACACACAAAACAAAACAACCAAACTTCCAATGATAAAAACCCTCCCAATGCATTACAAAGTTGTGTAAACAAAGTCCAGTCATGTAGGGTCAACACATGAGACCTTCTGGCTTCCCACTGCTTCCAGGTCCTGTTACCCATGCCCACCCATCACTCCCATCACTATGTCTCAGCTGTCTCGACTAACATCACTGTGTCACAGCTCATGGTGTGCCCAGAAATGTGCTGTCATTTCCCCTCCTCTGTTTGGGGTATTAAACACATATCTATTGAGTGGATGACTGAAATTATTGAATTGAATTTCTCTGTCAACAGGAATATCAAATTAATTAAATTGTATGACTTTGATATTCAGGGTAATGCACATACATAGTTTTGCTTTTTTTAATTTTTCGAACCACTTGTAATAATCTTCACAAACATCAAAAATCATTGTTTACCTACATACAGCATTCCAATGTGTCCTTCTTAGCAATCTAATGCTTATTTTCTGTGGTAAAATGAGTAGAGTTCCAAAATGAAACAAATGACACTGTAAAGTTCTCTCACTGAAATATTCATTTGCAGGTCTGCTTAGAAAATATTATTAGGGGGAGAAATCCAAGATGGCGACTGAGTGAAACAACTTTCCTCAGACGCTGTGATTTCGAACTAAATTTACCATAAAAAGAGCTTCTTAAGCCAGGCCTGGTGGCGCACGCTTGTAATCCCAGCATTCGGGAGGCTGAGACAAGAGGATCCAGGTTCGCAGCCAGCCTCAGCTACATAGTGAGGCACTCCGCAACTTAGTAAGACTCGGTTTCAAAATAACAAATAAAAAATAGGGCTGGGGGTATAGCTCAGAGGTAGAATGCCCCTAAGTTCAATCCCCAGTACCGCAAAAAAAAAAAAAAAAAAAAAACTGATTTAGTTAAAAAAAAAAAGAGCTTCTTAACAGAAGAAAAAATAAAACAACAACAACCGAAAAACAAAAGTGGAATTTGAACTACAACAAAAGAAGATCAAGAACAACGCTGACCTAGGCATGCAAGGGACCCGGCCGGGCTGCAGCTCAGCAGCGTGCCCTGCGCCCCGCTGAAGAGCTAGGCCACCGAGACGGGATCTGGAGCAGCAGAGATCAATCTGATGCTATGAGCAGCAAAATGCACGGCGGACACAGATAAAAGTCCAGGCGTGGCGTGGGGACCCCTGCGCCTCCACACACTACCCAAGCGGACATCCCCGCACCATCTACAGTGCCCGGAACAAGCTCCCGCAGGTCTACCTCCACGCTCCGCCCCAGAGATGGAAAAGTGAGCCACAGCGCAACAGAGCCTGAAGCAGGTAAGCCAAGGATCCAGCTTCTTGACTGAAGGAAGAGAAGGAGTGTTTGAAACCTGGGTGTGAACTTGGAGAGCCTGGGTGGAGACCAGGAGGTTCAGGGGAGCAGGCACGTGGCAGCCGCCATCTTTGCCACCCTTCTAGAGCCTAGACTGGGTCAGAAGGGCACAGGATCCCAGAGCATATAAGGCATCTGGAAAGGCCTGGCATTTAGACTGCAAAAACAAAAAGCAGAGAGAGATAGATGCAGCCAGGCCCAGTGGAGAACAGCGGGAGAAGTCCTCTGCCTGAACTGACAGAGCAAATAAAAAAACTTAAACTCATTGCCTATGAACTAGCAGATTGATTGCTCTAGTGCCTGGCTGCTATTTGTAGATATTGGGTTTTTTTGTTTTGTTTTGTTTTTTGTTTTTTTTTTTTCTCTTCTTTTTTGGTGATAAGTTCTATATGTTGATACTCTGTTTTTCTTTTGTATTGCCTTGATTTATATATGTTTGTTTGGACGATTACTTGCTTTGTTATCTCTTGCTTAGGTTGTTGAATCCCTTTCCTGTCCCTTTACATGCTTTTCCGCCTCCCCTCTATATTCCTCTCCACAACATTTTACCTCCTCTCTTCTCTTTTCTCCTATACTATCTCTAATCTTTACAATATATAACCTCAACACACTCAACCTCTTATTTTGCTGGAACACACCCTCTTCTTTACTCTACTCCTGCATTCATTACTGTGATCTCTCACTCACACTTTATCTCTGAACACAACCCGTCACCTCTAAACCCCCACTGCAGAGATTGGACAAGAAAACTTGCAAGAACAGCAAAGATATAAATTGAAGAACAGGGAACCATGGGAAGGAAAAATAACAAAGAAACAATGAGCTACCACAACCCCTCAATAACAGATCTCACCAACCCAGAATGGCAGAGTCTACCAGAAGAACAATTCAGATCTTTAATACTAGAAACAATACAGAATTTTCAGAAAGAATGTAGGCAGAGCTTTAAAGAAACAAAGGAAGACATAAAAAACAAATAAACAAAGAATTCGATGACCTAAAAAGAAACCAAAGAGAAGCATTGAAGGAAGTGAAAGATGAAATAATCGAAATGAAGGCATCAATTCAAACTATAAATAACAGATTAGACCACATGGAAAATAGAGTATCACTTTTAGAGGATGACCATACCAAAAATGAATCTATAGTACATAACTTAGAAAAAAAAATATGACAGTATGAATCGGACATCAAAGAGATCTGGGCCAATTTTAAAAGAGCTAACCTAAGAATAATAGGCATAGAAGAGGGATCAGAAGTTGAAACTTATGGAATAAACAATCTCTTCAAAGAAATAACAACAGAGAATTTTCCAAACATAGAAAGAGAAGTTGACACACAGGTTCAGGAAACATACAGAACTCCCTCAAGACAAGACCAAAGAAGAGGTTCACCACTCCACATAGTAATTAAATTGACCAATGTAGAGGCAAAGGAGAGAATCTTAAAGGCAGCGAAAGTAAAAGGCCAAGTAACATTTAGAGCCAAACCAATTAGAATCACTCCAGACCTCCCGAATCAAGTCATGAAAGCCAGGAGAGGATGGAGTAACATATTCCAAACACTGAAAGAAAATAACTTGCACCCAAGATTCTCATACCCAGCAAAACTCTATCTTAAAATTGACGGGGATATAAAAACCTTCCATGACAAACAGAAACTGAAGGAATTTATGTCTTCCAAACCAGCACTAGAGAAAATACTCACAGAGATTAACTACAAAGAAGAACTAACCAGTAAACATCAGAACCAGAGAAACAATAATTTCCAGGAAGCAAACAACTAAGCAAAGAAGAATAAACTCCACCGAAAACAGAAGTCAAAACTCAAAATGTTAGGAATTAAAAATAATCTTTCAGTAATCACACTGAACACAAATGGTCTCAACTCCCCAATAAAAAGGCACAAGGTGGCAAAATGAATCAAAACCCAGAATCCATCTATATGCTGCCTGTAAGAAACACACCTTACAAGCAAAGATTCCCACAAACTAAAGGTGAAGGGCTGGAGTAAGGTAATCCATGCCAATGGAACTCGAAGACAAGCAGGAGTAGCAACTGTGATATCAGATAAACTAGACTTCAAGCTCAAGCTTATCAGAAGAGACAAAACAGGTCATTTTTTACTAGTAAAAGGAACAATCCAGCAAGAGGATATAACAATTATCAACATCTATGCCCCAAACATAGGTGCAAACACTTTCATAAAACAAACTCTGTATGATATAAAGACACACATAGATCCCAATACACGAATACTAGGAGACTTCAATACTCCTCTTACATCTCTAGATCGTTCCTCTAAACAAAAGGTCAGTAGAGACGCCTCAGATCTAAAGAATACCATAAACCAAATGGACCTATTAGACACATATAGACTCTTCCACCCAACTACAACTGAATTCACATTTTTCTCAGCTTCTCATGGAACCTTCTGCAAAATAGACCACATCCTCGGCCACAAAGCGAGCAAATTCAAAAATGCAACATAATTCCCTGCATCTTCTCAGACCATAATGGAGTGAAACTAGAAATAAACTCCAGGAAGACCCAAAGTAACCGAGTAAGCGCATGGGGACTGACCACCACACTGCTGAATGAAGAGTGGGTCATAGAAGAAGTAAGGGGAGAAATTAAAAAATCCCTACAAACCAACGAAAACAGAGATACAACATATCAAAACCTCTGGGACACCCTGAAGGCAGTACTAAGAGGGAAATTTATAGCACTGAGTGC
>PVLC010040800.1:0-14262 GCA_004027655.1 Graphiurus murinus
CCCAAAAAACTCAACCAAAAGACTTCTAGAGTTGATCAACAAATTTAGCAAAGTAAAGGGATACAAAATTGATCTAAAAATATCAGTAAATTTTCTATATGTCAACCATGAATCCACCAAAAAAGATATCCAGAAAACAATTCCATTCAGGATAACTTCAAAAACAATAAAATACCATGAAATAAAGTTAACTAAGGAGGTGAAACATCTCTACAGTGAAAATCATAAGACACTAAAGAAAGATATTGAAGATGATCTTAGAAGATGGAAAGATCTTACAAGATGGATGTACTCTTGGATAGGCAAAATAAATATTATCATACTGGCCATTCTACTAAAAGTGATCTACAGAGTACAGAGTCAGTGAAATTCCTGTCAAAATACCAATGCCATTTGTTTCAGAGCTAGAAAAATCAGGCCTAAATTTTATATGGAAAAGCAGAAGACCCAGAATAGCCAAAGCAATTATCAGCAATAAGAACCATGCAGGAGACATCACGATTCCTGACTTCAAATTATACTACAGAACTATAGTAATAAAAAAGCATGGTATTTGTGCAAAAATAGACAAACAAATCAACAGAATAGAAAATAAAGAAACAAATCCACACACTTATAGCCAACTGATTTTCAGCAAAGGTGCCAAACACATACTTTGGAGAAAAGACAGCCCTTTCAACAAATGGTAATGGGACAACCTGTTATCCATTTGTAGAAGAATAGAATTAAATCCCTACCTCTCACCCTGCATAATAGTCAACTCAAGATGGATCAAAGACTTGGAAATTAGACCAGAGACTGAAATTACTAGATGAGGGGAAATTTCCAACATTCCAACAAATAGGCACAGGTAGAAAGTTCTTCAATAAGACCCCCAAAGCTTAGGAAATTAAAACAAGAATTTATAAATGTGATGGCATTAAAGTTTCTGCTCATCAAAGGAAACCATCAAGAATCTAAAGAGAGAGCCTACAGAATGGGAAAAGATCTTTGCCAGCGATTCCTGATAGAGGACTAATATCTAGAATACACAAATTACTTAAAAGAATTAATACTAAAAAAACTAATAACACAATCAAGTAATGGGCAATTGAACTAAATAGACACTTCACAAAAGAAGAAATACAAATGGCCAATACATATATGAAAAAATGTTCAACATCATTAGCAATCAGGGAGATGCAAATTTAAGCTACACTGAGATTCCACTTAACCCCAACTAGAATGGCCATCATCAAGAAGTCAAACAACAATAAACACTGGTGAGGATGTGGAAAAATAGGAGCTCTTCTACACTGTTGGTGGGATTGCAAATTAGTATAGCTGCTGTGGAGATGAGTGTGGAGATTCCTCAGAAACCTAGGGATGGATCTACTATCATCGATATGGATCCAACTATATCACTATTGGGCATCTTTCCAAAGAGACTGAAATCAGAATATTATAGTAATACATGCACATCCATGTTTATAGCAGCACAATTCATACTAGTCAAATTATGGAACCACCCTAGGTGTCCATCAACAGATGGATGCATCACAAAATTATGGGATATACACACAATGGAATTCTGCTCAGCAATAAAGAAGAACAAAATTATGTCATTTGTAGGATAATGGATGGATTTGGAGAAAGTTATGTCAAGTGAGGCTAGTCAGTCACAGAAAGTGAAATGTCATATGTTTTCCTTCATATGCGGAACCTAGGGAGTAACTGGGATATAAGACATTCTTTAGATAATGGAGGAGAAACTCCAGTGGAGCAATGTAGGTGGTTTTGGGGAGGGAAGAGGGAGAATTAATGAAGGAAACACTTCCACTGATATTATGCATTGTATGTGAGAATGCCAATGCCAATCTCAATATGTTGTATGGGGTAGGTGGGGGAGTGGGGAGGAAGTCAGGGGAAAGCTCACAAAGTTCTATGTGCATGTATGTCACCATCACTGTGAACTACATTTTGATATGAGACTATAATATACCGATAAAAGTATAAAAATAAAATATATTTTTAAAATTTCACTTTATAAACTATGCAATAATGTTTTCATTTTTTCAGCACTACCTAACATTGTACCTGGCATTCTCAGAAAAAGTGATAGTATGAAGATGTAAATCAGGTCATACCACTTCTTTGCTTAAGACCTTTCACATGCTTCCTTCTGCCCTCAGAACAAAATTCTAAAATGTCTTACAGTCCTGCATGACTTGACTCCACTTCTCTGGCCACTCTTACTTCATGACTTCCTTCCCTTGCATCCCATGCTCCAATCACCCTGCCCATTGGTTCCAGGAACACACCTGGCTCAATAGCATGCAGGGCCTTCCCTCTTGCCTGGGACATCCTTTCCCTGGATCTTTATGCAACTGGCTCTTCCTTGTTCAGGACTTAGCTTAAGGTTTTTTCCTGAGATAGGCCTTTTCTGAACACCCTCTCCAGAAATCTCCTATCTTTTTAGTCTCTGTTATACTTCCTGTCTCCTTTATGGCAACAATAAATATTTTAATAAATGCATTTACTTATTTACCTATATATTGCCTCTTGCACCCATTAGAATGTAAATTTGATGGGGACTGAGTCTTTGGCTTCTTTTCCATTGTATTCTTTGAGACCAAGTGTAGTGCAGAGAACAGAATAGCCTTCAAAGAAGAATTTGTCAATACATGAATGACTCCAATCAGTTGGAAAAATTTAACTGAAATGACTGATTAGTAAGTCTGTGCCATTGAGGGAAAGGTGTTTTGAGAAACATTTCTGCTGTACACCTGGCTCCCATCCCCTAATCTGGCCTCTTCTCTCACCACTTGGTCTTGCGCACCCCATATGTTTAGGTATCATGGCATAGTTATTTGTGGAATGTTCATGAGTTAAGAATCTGATGAAAATGGAACTGGGAAACATTATGTTAAGCGAGATTAGCCAGTCACAAAAAGTAAAAAATGATATGCTCTCTCTAATATGCGGAAGCTAGGGAGAAAGTGGGACATAAGAGGGACTCTAGACAAAGAAGAAGAAACCTTACATGAGCGAAGAAGGTGACTTAACTGAAGGTGATGGGGAAGGGAACACCCTAATGCACATGATGTACTTTCACAAACATCAAAGTCAATCACTAAACTGAACTTGAGAAGAAGGGAGGGGAAGGGAATGGGGCAGGAATTGGGGAAAGTTTAAATGAGAAATGTGTGCACGTATGCTTTTACCAGCTTGTACCTAACAAAGATGTATGATTACAATGCACCAAAAAGAATCTTGTGAAGATACTGCCAATTGCAAGGCTTTTAACTGTGTTAATTAATAAGGAATGATTTTTTATTAATAATAACTAACACAAAAACCGTGACTGTCCTATTAGGGCAAGAAAGATAATACATGTGCTGAAAATAGCTATATGGGAAGTGGCAATGAGGTAATTAAGAGGGCTCAGGCATTGGAATGCAACATGTTTATGGACTGGGGATTAGCTCTTTGGAGGAGAATTCTGTAAAGGAGTGCTGGGCTTCCAATTCAACGGTGAGGATAAAGTAAATGGTATGGCTTTAAATAAACACAGTATTTTGAAAAATCTTGTCCACCATTGAAGCTATGAATAATTGATCTTGAACTCATAAATAATATAACTTTAGAGAATGCATGAGTACAAATGTAAAAAATTGCTAGGCATGGTTGATTGATGCCAGTGGTAACTGTTATTAGTCCTAGTTGGCTTGAAGTGGAAAAAGCAACAATTTCTAAAATATCATTCTGTGTAAAGGCACAGATGGCTGTAAATAGTATTGTAATAGCACCTAAATGTATAATAAGTGTTTGGATTATTTTATCATTTTTTATTAATGGGTAGAAATGAATTAATAGAACCATGCCTACTACTACTATAGTACTTGAGTGAAATTAAGCTGATACGGAGGTGGGAGTATCTTTCTATTGCTGAGGGTAATTGTGGGTGAAGTCCAATTTGGGCAGATTTTCCAGTTGTTGCTACAAGTAAATTAGTAAGTGGTAAGAGATCAGCTTTATAATTAAGTATAAATATTTGTTGAAATTTTCATGTGTTAAGAGTGTATAAGAAATCATGCTATTGATAATACAAACCCAGTATCTCCAATATGGTTTACAGAATAGCTTGGAGAGAGCTTGTGGTAGCATCTGATTGACCATAACATCATCCAGTTATTATCAATGATATGATACCTGCTCCTTCTCATCCGATTAAAAGGTTGTTTCTATTAGCTGTGACTAAATTAATAGAGTAACAAGAAATATTATTATTGCTGCAGTTTCTTCAGGAAGCCACACGTTTTCCTGCCTGGGGCATGCAGCACAGTGCTATACTTATCTTTGGATGAGCCATACTGATTCCCTTTGACCTCCAGACATCTGATCAGGTTTCAGGCTTCAGTTCCTCTGTGGAATCTATCTCAACATTCTTCTTTTTTTTTTTTTTTTTCGGTACTGGGGGATTGAACTCAGGGGCATTCCACCTCCGAGCTATACCCCCAGCTCTATTTTTTTATTCTTTATTTTGAAACAGGGTCTCACTAAGTTGTGGAGGGCCTCACTAGGTAGCTGAGGCTGACTGAGAACCTGGATCCTCAGGTCTCAGCCTCCCAAATGCTGGGATTACAAGCATGCACCACCACACCTGGCTTGGAATCTATCTCAACATTCTAAGGCTGAGCCAAGGGCTCTTTGCTAGGTCCCCATACTCTTGGCATTACTTTTTTTATTTAATTTTATTTTTTTGTGGTGCTAAGGATTGAACCCAATGGCATTTTACCTCTGAGCTACACCCCCAGCCCTATTTTATTTTTATTTTGAAACAGGCTGTCAGCATTACCTTTAAAACACCTAGGACTCAATCACCATTGCCTTTGTGCTTCTCTGTTGTTCACCTAACAAACTCCTAGAAAGCAGAAAGACTGAGCCTTGTTCCTTTTTTTTCCCCCTCAGCATTCACAATGGATGCCTAAAAATGGATATTCAGTTAACAGATGAATGGATAAAGAAAATGTGATATTCACACAATGGAATTTTACTCAGCCATAAATAAGAACAAAATTATGTCATTTGTAGGAAAAGGGCTTGGGCTAGAGAATATTATGTTAGGTGAGTTGGCCAGTTTCAGAACGTCAAGGGTCATATGTTCTCTCTCATAATGTGGAAGCCAGAGAGAAAATAGGAAACAAAATAGACTTGAGGTAAATGAGGAGAGAGACCTGTAGAATAATGGGATGGCATTGGGAAGGGAGGTGGAAAGGAGAAACAATGAGGCTTAGGATAGGAGCGGTTCAAATAATGTTATGCCCATATCTGAAGGTATTGCTACCAATCTCACTAAACACCTGTAGGGAGGGAAGAGTAGGGAGTGCAGGATGCGGAGGGAAACACACCAAGTGCTGTTGTGCGTATGTTTGATTCACTTTGAATCTCACTTTAATGTGTAATTACAATCCACCAAAAAAGTATAAAAAAGCAAAACTAAAAAATGGATGGCTTAATGAATCCCGATAGAGAATATATTGTTGAGAAACTAATACTCTAAGGAAAAAAAAAGTTTCAGAGATGGAACAGGCAAACAGCAATCTGTTTTTCATGAGGTAGTGTTCAGGTAGTAAGAAGATAGCCTGAGAAAAATGGCAGTAATAGTGTTGTGCAAACATTCTAGAAATGATGGCGTGCTTCACTGTATAAGTCACTGTAACAGTGAGCCTGTTAGGGGAGTGGAGAGTTCTGATCTCAATGCAGAATGAGACACTCAGTTTTGATGAGAAGGTAATGTTGATGGGCACAGATATGTCCACACGTGGCGGTAGCAACCAACTGTGAGAAATCTGATGCAAATTATTGTTGTTATTTCCTCTAATATGTGCAGTGCATGGCATAACTGATCTCTACCCAGAAGTAACCTAGTGCTGCCCCTACTCTGGAGATAAGATGTGTGGGATCGGGCTCTTGTTTGCATCTCTGACAGAATTCAAATTCTATGCCCTTTCCCCCAACTCCTCTGCTTGTCACTGTGACTAATCAAACCACAAAAACAAACTTCCCAATTGAAATTTAATATTACAATAATGTGGTTACTTAGTTTAGCCATCTGACTTAAAATATTTAAATGAGATTCCTGATTTATAATCTACCTAGCTGCAGAGAATGATGCATATGCTCTGAGTCTTCATGTATTTTATTAAAAATAATATTCATGGGATTTGAATTTTTATATAGGAGTTAGGATTAAAAAAAAAACTTTTGAATGATTTATACCAATGTATACTACAGACTTTGTCAGTGCACAATGTGACACATTTTTGCAGTGAACACATGTATGACTGTTCTGAGAATGTGAATGTAGCTAAAGAATGTGTATGTTGTGGTAAAGTTGGACTCCCATTGGAGGAAACAGAGTTAATGCTTAGAAGAAAGCCTATGGACTCACTGGTGTTCAGAGGGGGTCACCACATACTAAGGTAAAATGTTAAATATATCTTTAATATTAAATTTTAAAATTTTACTACTATGTAGTTTGTTACTCTTGGATTTTATGCATTTGCTAGCTCTTCCCACTGAGTAGAGTCTGTATTTCTTACATTCTAACTACATAACTATCAAAGACTAGGAATATTTGTTTTGTTTACTTATGTATCCTAGTACATAGAACTGTGCTCTGTACTTAGCAAGCACCCAATAAGTATTTGTTGAATAAATAATGATAAACAAAATCAATGAATAGTTTGTTTAGTAGTTAAGGACATGGACTATGGACTCAATCCAACTGGATGTAAATACCTCTGCTATCCTTACTAATTTATCTGAGTATAAATATATATATATCTCTCTATATATATATATACAGATATATACACAGAATACATATATCTGTATATATATAATACACACAAACAATTAATATATGTTATGTGGAATTGTACTTGAAACATCTCAAATCCTCTGCAACAATATTATGAGATAAGCACGATTGTCATGGACATTTTATAAATGAGGAAATTGAAACAGTGCTAAATTTATGAGGCAAACGGTAAATAGCAGAGCTGGGATACAAGTTTAGTTCCATGTGACAACAAGTTTACTGCTCATACTTTTCTTTATGTTTTATACTTTATTAGTAGAACTTAATTTTTTCAGTTTCTCTTATATTTGCTTTAAATCTTGTTTTATTGATCAGAAGTTTCAGGCCTGTATCTAATGAGGCATCCCTGATTAATACAGAGAGTTCAGGGGAGCAGGAATATTTCAAATATTCATTTTTAATTGCTATGTTGATTTAAAAGATCCATTCTTTATCATATTTAAGTATATCCCTTTCTTTTAGAGTTTCTGTTAATTCAATAAAGTTGAATTTTCTTCACTCTCTGAACATATTATTTAATTGTTCTTGGAAGAATGAGCAAGATAGTCATTGAGAATACTTGTTCTATTATATGAAAAAAGCTAGCACATGAACTTTAGGTACCATAATATGCACTGTTGATCTGAGGCATACCTCTTGCTATAATCTTAGGAATAAGTTGATATAAACTTCATTTTAAATTATATACAATAATTTCCCAATGCATTTTCCATCTTTGTTGACATTATATTAAAATGTAAGTTAATTTATCTAGGTTATATTTATTGATCTTGCTAAATTCTTTTTTTAATTTTTCAAATTAAAAAAAAATTATTGGTGCATTGTAATCATACATCTTTATTAGATACAAGCTGGTAAAGGCATACATGCACACATTTCTCACCTAACCCTTCCCCAATTCCCATCCCACTCCCTTGCCCTCCCTCCTCAAGTTCAGTTTAGTGATTGCTTTGATATGTTTGTGAAAGTACATCATGTGATTAGTGCCGCCCACCCCCCACATCACCATCAGTTAAGTCACCTTCTTTGCTCACCTAAGGTTTCTCCTTCTTCGTCTACAGTCCCTCTTATGTCCCACTTTCTCCCTAGCTTCCGCATATTAGACAAAGCATACGACTTTTTACTTTTTGTGACTGACTAATCTCACTTAGCATAATGTTTTACAGCTCCATCCATTTCCCTGCAAATGACATGATTTTGTTCTTCTTTATGGCTGAGTAAGTTTCCATTGTGTACATATCCCATAGTTTTGTAATCCATTCATCTGTTGATGGACATCTTGGCTGGTTCCATAATTTGGCAGTTGTGAATTGTGCAGCTATAAACATAGATACACATGCATCAGTCTGATAGTTTGGTTTCCATTCTTTTGGGTAGATATCCAGAAGTGGTATTGCTGGATCATATGGTAGGTTCATTCCCATTCATCTGAGGATCCTCCATACTGTTTTCCAAAGTGGTTGCACTAATCTGCAATCCCATCAACAATGTATTAGGGTTCCCACTTCTCCACATCCTTGCCAGCATTTGTTGTTCTTTGTGTTTTTGATGATTGCCATTCTAATTGAGGTTAGGTGAAATCTCAAGGTAGTTTGATTTGCATCTCTCTGATTGCTAACGATGTTGCACATTTCCTCATACATTTATTAGCCATTTGTATTTCTTCTTTTGTGAAGTGTCTATTTAGGTCCTTTGTCCATTTTTTGATTGGGTTATTTGTTTTCTTAGTTTTGAGTTTCTTGAGTTCTCTATATATTCTAGATATTAGTCCTCTATCAGAGGAGTAGCTGGCAAAAATTTTCTCTCACTCTGTAGGCTCTCTGTTGAGGATCTTGATAGTTTCCTTTGCTTCAGTTTAATGCAATCCCATGAATTGATCTTCCTTTGAGTTGCTTGTGCCTTTGGGGTCTTGTTGAGAAAGTTTTTACCTATGCCTATGTGTTGAAGTGTTGGGGCCTATGCCTTCTTCAAGTAGCTGCAAGGTCTCTGCCCTGACTTCCAGGTCTTTGATCCATCTTGAATTGACTCTTGTGCAGAGTGAGAAAGTGGGGTTTATTTCCATTTTCTTGCATATGGTTAAACAGTTTTGCCAACATCATTTGTTGAAGAGGCTATCTTTTTTCCAGTGTGTGTTTTTGGCTTCTTTGTCAAAAAATAAATTGACTGTCTGTGTGTGAGTTTGTTTCTGAGTCTTCTATTCTGCTCCATTGGTCTATGTGTCTGTTTTTGTGCCAATACCATGCTGTTTTTATTACTGTGGCTTTGTAGTAGAGTTTGAAGTCAGGTATTGTGATGCTTCCTGCATGGTTCTTGTTGCTAAGAACTACTTTGGCTATTCTGGGCTTTTTGTTGTTCCAAATGAATTTAAGGACTGATTTTTCTATGTCTGTGAGGAGTGACCTTGGTAATTTAATGGGTATTGCATTGAATCCGTAGATCACTTTTGGAAGGGTGGCCATCTTGATGATATTTATTCTGCCTAACCAAGAGCATGGAAGATCTTTCCATCTTCTAAGGTCTTTATCGATTTCTTTTTTCAACTTTTTATAGTTTTCCTTATAGAGGGCTTTTACCTCCTTGGTTACTTTTATTCCTAAGTATTTAATTTTGGGAGTGCTATTGTGAGTGGAATTGTTTTCTGGATTGTTTTTCTTTTTTTTTTGAGGTACTGGGGATTGAACCCAGGGGCATTCTACCTCTGAGCTTCACCTCTAGCCCTATTTTTTTTTTCTTTATTTTGAAACAGGATCTCACTAAGTCACAGAGGGCCTCACTAAGTAGCTGAGGCTGGTCATGAACCTGGATCCTCCTGTCTCAGCCTCCCACGTACTGAGATTACAAGCATGCACCACCATGCCAGCTGTTTTCTGGATTTCTTTTTCAGTGGATTTATGGTTGGTGTACAGAAAAGCTTCTGATTTTTTAGTATTGATTTTGTATCCAGTCACTTTGCTGAATTCCACAGCTCCTTAATAGCTGGATCTTGAGCAAGGCTCAGTCCACTGGAGTCCTGCAAGGCACATGATTCCAAAACAAGGAATGCATGGCATATCCCACTTTGCATTATGTTATATTCTGGAAATTTTGGGCGCTTTGGGTTTTGCTTTCACATTAATTATAAAGAAAAATTTCTTAGAAATAGATAGTGGACGGACGGATGGATAGTGATTTCTCAATATCATCTGAAAAAGCAGTGACTGGAGACAACCCATAAGATATTCATTAACCACATACAAATATTAGTCCGGAAATGGGCTTTGCAAGCTTAGTTACTAAACAGCCTTATATTCTCTCTCAGCACACAGGTATAAAAACAAAATAAATAAGCAAAAGAGATTTAGGTCTACTATTATATCTATGGGTAAAGAAGGTCTTAAGACAGATAATCTTTGCCCACTTCCACTTTGTCTCCTTGGAATTTCACAGGATACATTAACTCTCTAGCTGCCTGAGAAAAAGATAAGAACACTGCTTAAAGGAGCTAAACAAATAGTAAAGATTTAAACTATTGGATTTAGGCTCTTTGTCATTAACCTTTAATACTGCTTTGTACTAAAAGAATCTTTATATACGTATTGTATTTTGTAACCTTTACTGTTTTCTTAATCTCATTAAATGTCATGGGAAATGGCTTTTCTAGTTAAAGATGTACCTACTTAACCTTTAGAAAAATAAGTCTGTAAAAATTCCTGTTCTATATGCCTCACTGCAAAAAACAGCTACTAACAAGCAATAAACAGATACGCTTCTTCACTGTATTCTCGCAACCTTGTCTCATTCCACATCTGTCAAAGGACACCCAACCTCATTGCCTGAAGGGCTGGACCTCGACAGCTGAATTTGTTGATCAGTTCTATAAGTTTTTTGGTTGGCTGTGTTGGGTCTTCTAAGATAGTATCATGTCATCTGCCAAAAGGGATAGTTTTAGTTTTCCTATTTTTACACCTTTGATTTCCTTCTCTTGCCTTACTGCTCTGGCTAGAGTCTCAAGTACTGTATTGGACAGAAGTGGTGATAATGGACATCCTTGTCTTTTTCCTGTTTTTAGTGGGAACTCTTGCAGTTTTTCCCCATTTAATATGATGTTGACTATGGGCCTATTGTATATTGCCTTTATGATGTTGAGGTAATTTCCTTATATTCTAATTATCTCCAGTGCTTTGCTACATTCTTTTGTAATATATCACGTTTTTATTTGCCCTGGTTTTGAAGATTTTTTAAAACACTCTTATTGGTGCATTATAGTCTCACATCATAATACAGTTCACAGTGATAGTGACATACATGCACCCAGCACGTGGTCAGCTTTCCCCTGGTTTCTTCTACATTCCCTCTTCCCCATAGATGGTATTGAGGTTGGCATTGGTATTCTCACATATGTACATTATATCCTTTGAGTTTTCTAGTTATACCATTGAATTTTCTATTCATGCCATTTTCAAATATAGTTTATTTTCCTTTCTAATTATTTTTACTTTTCATTTCTTTTTCTTGCTTTACTGTATTGGCTACAATTTCTCAGGAGAGTTTTGAATAAAAGTGTGAAATATGTATCTCAGGGGTAGTGTATTAGACATGACCTTTGCTTAGTATTTTGTAACCAAAGTAATCTAGCTTAGATTGCTGAATATTTTTTTTTATCATGACTGAGAGTTCATCAGTGTCAACCTCTATAGAGATGATAATATGCTTTATCTCTATTTATTAATATGGTGAATTATACTGACCAATTTAAAAATATTGAATGAAACCAACTTGTTTGTGATGTCTTATCATTTTTACATATCACTGGATTTAGAATACTAACCTTTTGTAGGCCAGGCATGGTGGCGCATGCTTGTAATCCCAGTAGTTGGGAGGCTTAGACAGGAGGATTCGGGTTCACATTCAGCCTTAGCTACTTAGTGAGGTACTCTGTAACTTAGTGAGACCCTGTTTCCAAATAAAGAATAAAAAATAGGGCCAGTAACCTTTTGTAACAAAATTGTTTCTTCATGAGGAATATCGATCTTTTTATTTCTTTCCCTTTTAAGGAATAATACTAGAGAAGAGAGAGGATACAATGAAAAATAAGGAAAGCAGCTGAGGTGTACATTATAATAAAGAAAATCCAATTTTGTTACACACATTTTCTATGCTTTATTTCTAAGAGCAAAGTGAAGTGAATGAGCCACTGAGGACATATCAGCTCCCTGTCACCCAGGCAAAGAAAAGTCCATTCCATGCCCTTGTTGCACTAAATCCATTACTAGTCCTTCTGTGCCCTCTGGCCAAATGTAAATATGAGGCTGGGTAAAAAGGAGAAAATGTTCCTCTCTAAAATTTTTTTTTCCTCTTTTGTCCTTAATGTTTAAGGGTGTTGGAATAACTCTATAACTAATTGAGGTCACATCCAAACCATTTTAAGGTTTTTTTTTTCTTCTTTCATCATTCTGTTTAGCTAGATTGATAAAGAAGTTATATTTTTGCATTTTAAAATTTACTTTGCATATATTGAAAGGATAATACTCTGTGTGTGTGTGTGTGTGTGTATGTGTGTGTGTGTGTGTGTGTGTATCCCTTACTGTCTAAATTGTATTTACCTTCTAAATTTTTGAGGAACTGATTAGCATTTTAAAGAACTTATTCTTAGAAGCAGTCTTTTTTTTGCCAACACTTATAATTTATTGAAAAAAATTCAGTGTATTTTGGAACCTTGACCTACAAGGAGCTAATGTGTTATGAATGTGGCAAACATTTATACTCTTCATTCTTAGAAACTGTGGTGATCCTTTACTAATTGAGGTGACAGTTTGTATTCTTGGACATGTATATTATGTCTACTTGGTAGATGAGCATGTAGCCAGGCAGGCTTGAGTTAATGATGTACAGTCACCTCCTCCATCTGTTGCCAAGGAAAGTTAAGGAGTGATGCTGAGGACCAGGAGACTTGGTTTGGGTGGTTGCCAAATCTTGTCTTTTATGTGTAATTTCAAGGATTCTAAGGTTTTTATTAAGGACTCATTATGATCTTTTTACTTTAATAATCTCACACTTTATTTTACCAAGTCTGTGATCCAAGAACAGGATGAAAATAACAAGAACAGAAATGACCTGAAATGACCTAAGAAAAAATCTTTACTTTTCTCAATAACATTAAAAAAGTACACTAAGTAAAGTTATTTTTGTGTTTTCAAGGACACAGAAAACTCATTAAGGAATAGTCTAGACTTTCATCCAAACAACTTTCTTTCTTGCCAGGCACTTTGTTGAGCCAAATAGAGTAAACATTGAATAATAATATTATTCTTGATTTGTTTCATCTTAAGAAAAACAAAGCAAAACAAAGAACACTCTGCTATCTTAAGTTTAGAAGAGGTCTTAAATTATGACCAAAAGTTCTCACAGCTTTAACCACCACTGACCATCTCGAAGGCTGTGTAGCCTGGTAAGCTGACTGGATTTTACTGGATGCCTGTGGGTCACACAAAGTTAATGACCCTGTGGTAGCATCTGTCTTGTCTCCTCTATTCTCAAACCCTAATCCCATTCCTCCACTACTCAATAATAACATTCATTCAAAGTAAATCATGGCTGCATGATGTGGTATTGTTTTAAGTGATTATATTTTCAATGGATTCCATTTGAATTGTATTCTATTTTTTATTTATGCTAGCTAAGGATATATTTAATGTTTTATTTATGTTGTTTTTTACCTACGGAATTATATTTTGAAGATTACTCTAGGACGTCAATGATAAATCTATTCTATTGCTTTGAACTGCTTCATAGGAGGCCTTTGACTTGGGTGGTTTCTAACTTCCTGCTACCACAAACAGCACCACAAGCCACGTGTGGCGTAAAATGCCTGTAATTCCAGTACTTGGGAGGCCCAGACAGGAGGACTGCAGGTTCAAGGACAGTTTTAGCAATGTAGCAACCTAGCGAGACCCTATTTCAAAACAAAAAATAAAATAGGGCTGGGGTGTAGCTTGGAGATAGAATGCCCTTGGATTAGATCTCTAGTATCACAAAAAGCAAACAACAAATAGCACCTTAAAGAACATTCTGACACCTGGAGTCTCAGGGATATGCAGGAAAATTTTGTTAGCATATATACTTAGGCCTGGAATTGCTAGCTAGGAATATATGTATAACTTGATTAAGTGGTGCCATGCTGCTCTGCAAAGACCCTGCTCTACATTCTCATGAGGATCCTATATACCTGAATATATTTGGCATTAGCAACACAATCTAATTAAACCCTTATGAAAGATGTGAAATTAAATTTTACTGCTTTTAAAATGTACATTTCTCTGATTACTAATAATTTTAGAGTCTCCTTATATTCTCACTAGTTTCTTCTCTTTTACATATTATCGTTTATTTAGACATCTTGTAGTGGTGTTCCTGAGTTT
>PVLC010040801.1:0-13709 GCA_004027655.1 Graphiurus murinus
TTTTTTTTTTTTTTTTATTCTTTATTTTGAAACAGGGTCTCACTAAGTTGCGGAGTGCCTCACTAGGTAGCTGAGACTGGCCTCAAACCTGGATCCTCTGGACTCAGCCTCCCAAATGCTGGGATTACAACCATGTGCCACGATGCCCAGCTCATTCTCATTTTAAAGACAACAGAAACCAGGCCAAGCCGGGTGTGGTGGCGCACACTTGTAATCCCAGCATTCAGGAGGCTGAGACAGGAGGATCCGGGCTCGTGGCCAGCCTCAGCTACTTAATGAGTCTCTCCGCAACTTAGTGAGACCCTGTTTCAAAATAAAGAATAAAAAATAGGGCTGGGGGTGTAGCTCGGAGGTAGAATGCCCCGGGTTCCATCCCCAGTACCGCGAAAGAAAAGAAAAGAAGAAACCAGGCCAAGACCTGAACCACCTTCCATAGCAGAGGAAGTTCTACATGCTCCTCCCTCTGCCTGGAAGCCCTGCTCCCTGCCCACTCTTTCTTGGCCTGCTGGACCTTCAGGTCAGCCCAGACAACTTTCCCTCCATGCAACCTCTTCTGACCCAGGCCAAAGTTGCTACGCACAAAGGGCAGTGGACCACCCCCAAATGTAGTATTATAGAGAAGGTGTCCAGAGGGACTATAAACCCCAACACCTAGAAGACTTTAGGTGATCGGCTGTTCCAGACTCTTTCCTCTGGGCAGAATCCCTTCCCCTTTCTCTCAACCTTTCTCAATGGTGCCTTCACTTCTCCAAATAAACCTCCTGTATCCCTCATTTGTGCTTTCTGTTTCAATGCTTTCCAAGTAGATAAGCAAGGCCTGTGGGGGATAATTTTAAAATCCTCCACCCGGTAACAATTTAATTCATCACGCTGTGTCGTAATTGGTTGTTTAAAGAGCCATCTCCTTTGCTGCGGTTTGACTGTTTGTGTCCCCTCCAAAATCCATGTTGAACTTAATTCCCAATGCAAAAGCATTTGGAGGTGGGGCCTGTGGTTAGGGAGTGAGGACTTTTCCCATGTGAATGGGAGTCAAGACTTTATAAAAAGAGGCTTCACATGGCATTTGGCCCTTTTTGCCCTTCTGTCCCTTCCACCATGTGAGACCACAGTTCATCTCCTCCAAAGGACACAGTGGTCAAGGTGCCATCTTGGAAGCAGAGACAGGGCCCTCACTAACTACTGAACCTGCCAGTGCTGTGATTGTGACTTCCCAGACTCCAGAGCTGTGGGAAAGACATTTCTGTTATTTATAAATTACCGTGTCAGGAGTCTAGCATGGTGGCACACACTTGTAATCCCAGTACTTGGGAGGCTGAGACAGGAGGATCACGGGTTCCTGGCAAGCCTCAGCTACTTAGTGAGGCCCTCTACAACTTAGTGAGACCCTGTTTCAAAATAAAGAATAAAAAGTAGGGCTAGGGGTGTAGCTTGGAGGTAGAATGTCCCTGGACTCAATCTCCAGTACCAAATAAATAAATAAATAACTGTGTCAGGCATTTTGTTATAGAGGCACAAGTGGCCTAAGACATTCCTCTTACCAATTATATGTTAGTGGAAAGCAGAAGCAACTCTAGCACCTGACACAATGCATGGCACATGGTAGGTCAACACTGTTCACTAAGTCAGCAAAGTAATCATAAAAGCTGACATTTAGTTCCCTTATTATGTTCCGGGCCAGGTGCCAAACACTTGAAATAGATCCACTCACCTAAACCTCACAACAAATCCATGAAGTGCTGTTCTTTCTTGCCATTTTCCAGATAAGGAAGCTGAGGCTTTCAAAGCAAATTGTCACCCAAAGAGTAAGTGGTGAAGCCAGCATTCAAACAGGAAGGAAGAAAGGGAGGGAGGGAGGGAGGGAGGGAAGGAAGGAAGGAAGGAAGGAAGGAAGGAAGGAAAGAAGGAAGGAAGGAAGGAAGGAAAGAAGGAAGGAAGGGAACTTGACCTTACTTTTGGCTTAGCCAACCCAAGGCTTAATGGGATTAATGTACAGTTGTGTGTAAAAGCGCTGGAGAGAGCTCATAAACTTGCAAATCTTCCACCCAAATCTCTTGCCTCCCCCTGGCTCCAGCCTAAGTAACACAATGGCAGCTAATTGTCCCTTGCTGCCCAATGATGTCTCTTTGGCAATCAAGCACCCTGCTTGTTTTTGTTTTTGTTTTCTTCTGGAGGATTGTTACTGTTCACTTCTGGGTGAGGGTTTGGGGGATAAGAGCCCAACCGGTTTCCTTGCATCTCTGCTTGCATTTACAACAAATTCCTGCAGAGGAATGTCCATTCCAAAGTCACCTGATGAATAAATCATCAAGCCCTGAGGAGCACGCCCCAGACTGCCACCTGATTCCGACTGTTTCAAAATCAGGAGAGAGAAAAAAAAAATCCATCTCTGAACACCACAATGGGGGAAGTTTCCACTTGCCCTGAGTTTTAACCCCCTTTGGTGACTGTAGGAAGCGCAGGGTGAGAGTTGCCAGCACCCAGTACACAGAGCCGTTTGGGCTTGTCCAGGGTGGGAAGCAAACCCTGAGTCGGTCTGATCTTCCCAGAGTGGTCCTGTGAATCTGCAAACAGGTGCAGAGAGAAGCATGATCCATGCACTGCTTACAAGCCACTGTGGGCTCACCTGGCTGACACAGGAAGCATGATGTACCAAAGTATGGGGTTTGGGGAAGAGCCTTGAGTCCAAATCCCACATGTGCCACCGTAGCAGGTCATTTGTTCTTTCTTTGTTTCAGTTTCCTCATACGTAAAACGGGATTGTAATTCCCACTTCATGTGATTAAGAGAAATTGTGGCTGTCAACTGTGGGGACAGAGGGTACACCATGACACATTAGTTCATTCTCTCCCAGGAGAGCCGCGCAAACAAGGAACCCCCTTCCCTGTTCCTGAGTCACTGTCACCCAGGCCTCGTGGCTGGGACTTCCCTGTTGCTTACAACACATCATCACACTTGGAGGAGCAGGAGTTCACTTTCAAAGGCCTTTGAGATTCACAGTGCAGCTTCAAACATGGGGCCTGGACGCTGAGCCCAGTGCTCAGGGCTCCTCTTCAATACTGAACGAAATACATGACATGTACTAAGCACTGACTATGTGTCAGGCGCAGGAGCTGGGATGAGCAAGAGAGTTGTGGAGCCTGCCCTTGGGAAGCCTGGCCGTCTGATCGGGGAGATAAGACGTGAATGCCAGGTGACAGTGTCTGTTATGCTGGCCCCAGAAGGCGAAGCTTACCGTGGCCTGGGCCTCTTGGAGCCTCGGCAGCGAGGGCCTCGCCTCACAGGCACGGATGCTGAGAACATAAAGTGGGTGCCCTGCTCACACAGGATGCCCCAGGGCCGGGCTTAGGACACTGGCTTTTCTTCACTCCCAAGCTGGTCTTCCCACTGTGTCACAAGGAGTAAATACCAGAGGGTCCCTCTCTTCTGAGGATTTCATACCCTGAACTGAACAAGGTAACTGAGCCTGGGGTAGGGTTGGGGGAGTTTGGGATCGGACATTAAAGAGCTTTGAATGACAAAATAGCATGTTCTATCCATCCTTTTTTCTTTCTGTTTTTGTTTTGTTTTTTAAGTGCTGGGGATTGAACCCAGGGGAGAGCCTGGTACATGTTGGGTAAGTGCTCCCTGAGCCTTTTGTTTGTGTGTGTGTGTGTGTGTGTGTGTGTGTGGTACTGGAGTTGAACCCAGGGGCATGGGGCATTCTACCTCCAACCTACACCCCCAGTCCTATTTTTTATTTTCTATTTGGAAACAGGGTCTCACTAAGTTGCAGAGGGCCTCACTAAGTAGCTGGGGCTGGCGGTGAACCCGGATCCTCCTGTCTCAGCCTCCCAAGTACTGGGATTACACGCGTGTGCCACCATGCCCGGCTTTTTTTTTTTTTTTTTTTTTTTTTTCCAATTTTGAAACTGGATCTTGCTAAGTTGCCCAGGCTGCCCTGAAACTTTCAATCCTCCTGCCTCAGTCTCCCAAGTCCCTGAAATTACAGTCATGTGCCACCACACCTGCTCTGTCTTGATTTTTTGAGCAGGGCAAATGAGAAGCTAGGTGCTATGCTTGAGAAAGAGAAGCACTGACTAAGGCAACACTCAGAAAGAATTATAAAATCAGCCATGATTGCTGAGCCCTGGCCCACCCCAACCCTATTGTCATCTGAGAGATTAAGCTAACTACTAGGATCACAGCTACAAGAGGAAATGAAACTCACAGCCTTGCTCCTAGGCACTGCCTTCTCTGGGTGAGCGGCAGTGAGCTAGAGAGAAGGCCGTGGGACAGGAGGGAGGTGATGGGCAGTGGAAGGGGCCTGCGGAGAAACACTAGAAAGTGCCCGGTGCCTCCCCAGGCTCTACTCCTGGGCAGCGCCCTCTCGGTTCTAACCCCTGCCTGTTGCTGCTCCACTGAAAGCTGATCCCAGGGCCCCTCTCTCCTCACCTCCTGTTGCTCAAGTGTCTCTGACCCCAACCTGCGTTTGACACTAGGATCAGGATCTGTCACCTCTGGGCTGTGATAGACAGCCAGACTAGTCTCTGGGCCTCAGTTTCCTCATCTGTCATAAGGATATCATAGGGCAGACCTCACTAGAGTTCTGTAAGAACTAAATTAGAGGAACAAGGAATATGCATGTGCTCTAAAAACAAGATGGTGCTGTCCAGATGTGATGAGCGGCTTCTCTTTAATTCTGTGGCCTTGCCATCTAATTATGCACTGAGTGTTTTCCCTGATCTGCATCTCTGGTGGGAGCCTCTGCTCTGGGTGTCTCTCTGGGGAAAGGCTCTAGAAAGCAGCAGAGCCAGCTACAGCCTAGGGGCCAAGCTGCCCGGCCTTCCCCACCAGCCACCAGCCCCTTCCTGCATCTGGGGGGCCTCTGGTTTCCGAAGCAGCTGCAGCCACACAATCCCACAATTTGCCTCCTTCCCGTGTAACCCATTTCAGGATTAGCCAGTCAGGAGGTCATAAAATTCAAAGAGGAAGCAAGAGCATCCCACAATTGTAGGAACCCAGCCTCCAAGGGAAGTAACCTGTCTGTAGGTCTGTCTGCCTCTAGGGAAATGGGCCATAAATTGCTGCCTTAAGGGCTGATGAAAGGATACGGCTATTTATAAAAAGTCTTGGGCTTTTGAACTCTTTAAAGAGGTAATAACCTTCACTTGGGGAATTGGGGCTTGGTATCAAGAGCTCAATGCTTCCAAAAACAAAGCTCCCAGCACCTAGCTGATGAAGCTGATGAGGCTGATGAAGGTTTGTCAGGAAGGACTGGAGCCGGGGTGGACAGCCCTGTTGTTGCTGAACTCCCCTGGGTACCAGGGCTTGGCCACTGGTCACGCACAGGTTGACTCCTGCCTAAGGATTGTTCATGTCTTTCAAAGAGCAAGAGAGGCAAAGATTTGAGCTGTGCTGTGTTCCTTGAGGCTGGCATAAAACACTTTGCACTCGTTTCTTCTACCTGAAACATCAAAAACTCTCCTCCCTGTCTCGTGTGTGTGTGTGTGTGTGTGTGTGTGTGTGTGTGTATTGAACCCAGGGATGTTCTACCACTGAGCTACACCCCAGCTGTTTTAATTTTGAAATATGGTATCTTTAAATTACAAAGGCTGGCCTCAAACTTGTGGTCTTCCTGTCTTAGCCTCCCAGGTACTGGGATTACAAACATGCACCATTGCACTTGGCTGCTTTTTTAAATTTTGAGACAGGGTCTTGCAAAGTTTCCCAGACTAGTCTCTAATTTACAATCCTCCTGCCTCAGCCTTCTGAGTCACTGGGATTATAGGCTTGTGCCACTGCACCTGGCTAATCAACACCAATACAAACTATGGACTTCAGTTAATAATATATTGATGTTGGCTCATCAGTTGTAAGGAACTGTGTGAATACAAGGATATTAGTAACAGGGGAAACTGGTGGAGAGGAGAGAAGGTGTGTGGAAACCCTCTGTACTTACTACTCACCCTTCTATAAACCCAAAACTGCTCTAAAAATAGTCTGTCATTTAAAAACAAAACTATAGCCGGGCATGGTGGCGCATGCTTGTAATCCCAGTACTTGGGAGGCTGAGACCGGAGGATCCGGGTGTGCGGCCAGCTTCAGCTACTTAGTGAGGCCCTCTGCAACTTAGTGAGACTCTGTTTCAAAATAAATAATAAAAAACAGGGCTGGGGATGTAGCTTGAAGGTAGAATGCCCCTGGATTCAATCCCTGGTACCACAAAAAAATAAAATAAAAAACTATAAGCCAATGGCGCATGCCTGTCATCCCAGTACTTGGGAAGCTGAGACAGGAGGATTGCAAATTTGCTGGTCAGTCTTAGCAACCTTGTGAGGCCCTCCACAACTTAGACTGTTTCAAAATAATAAAAAATAAGCCGGGCGTGGTGGCGCACGCTTGTAATCCCAGCATTCAGGAGGCTGAGACTGGAGGATCCGGGTTCGCGGCCAGCCTCAGCTACCTAGAGAGGCACTCCGCAACTTAGTGAGACTCGGTTTCAAAATAAAGAATAAAAAATAGGGCTGGGGGTATAGCTCGGAGGTAGAATGCCCCTGAGTTCAATCCCCAGTACCGCAAATAAATAAATAAATAAAAAATAAATAAAGAGCTGGGCGTGGTGGCACATGCTTGTAATCCCAGCATTTGGGAGGCTGAGACCGGAGGATCCGGGTTCATGGCCAGCCTCAGCTACCTAGGGAGGCACTCCGCGACTTAGTGAGACCCTGTTTCAAAATAAAGAATAAAAAATAGGGCTGGGGGTGTAGCTCAGAGGTAGAATGCCCCTGAGTTCAATCCTCAGAACCGCAAAATAAAAAAAGCAAGCAAGCAAGCAGGCAGGCAGGGCTGGGGGTATAGCTCAGATTTAGAATGCCTCTGGGTTTAATACCCAGTACCACAAAAACCAAAATAAACAAACAAACAAAAAACAACTACATGTCTACCATGGGATACTCATTAAACAAATTGTGATAGACCCACACACTGAATGATATGCTGGCATAGAAACTATATGCCAATATGGAACAGTCTCCAAGAAAAAAGTAAGTGCTAACAGTTTGAAGGCTATGCTACCCTGTGTGTTAATTTTGCATAAGTCTGGTGACTAGCTCCACTATAACTGGAGAAATAACCCAAGGAAATGCGAATTCATTGCCCCTAGGAAGGGGCTTTTCACTCTGCCCTGTGTATTTTTTATTTTGTACCCTGTGCAAGTAATACCTATTCAAAAAAGATGTAAAACTTAAAATTCATTTGTAAATAAAAACGACTTTCACCCTGCAGCTCTAGCTTATATGTGCAATAGGAAAGAAAGAAAACTCCTATTCTCAGTTCCTGTCCTCCAGCAGTTCACAGTCCCCAGCGCCTGTGCCTCTGCCTGGCACTCACTGTACAGGCGATTAATTAGTTTTTCTGACATATTTCCTTCTATCTGTCTCCCCGTTGAAGCATAAATTCTGCCAAGCATGGTGGTGCACGCCTTTTAATCTCAGTACTTGGGAGGCTAAGACAGAAGAATTACAGGTTCAGGGCCAGCTTCAGCAATGTAGCAAGACTCTCAGCAACCTAGTGAGACCCTGTTTCAAAACGAAAAAATTGAAAAGAGCTGAGGAATTCTGAGGTAGAATGCCCCTCAGTTCAATCCTTGGTACTACACACACACAAACACAAAATTACCTGGCACAGTGGTACATGCCTATACTCCCAGTATTTGGAAGTTGAAACAGGAAGATCACAGGTTTGAGGCCAGCCTTGGTAACTTAGCAAGGCCCTCAACAACTTAGTGAGACCCTGTTTCAAAGCAAAAACCCAAACTCAAAGGTAGAAAGCCCCTGAGTTCAATTCCCAGTGCAAAAAAAAAAAAGCATTAACTCCTTGATGTCAAAGATAGTATCTGTTCTATATATTGCAGTCTCTGGTGTCTGACAAAAATGCTCTTAATTATTGCAGTGACATGTTGCCAGCTTAAATTCAGCCTCTTCCATGAAGACCTGTCTAATTGCCTCAGATATATCTCCTAAAGAACAATGTCTTGCATATTTTTTTTCGAGTCATTCAACAAATACATATCCAGAGCCTACTATACTTCACAATAAACTATGGACTTTAATAAATAATAATAATGAATTGATATTGACCCATCAATTGTAAGGAATCATGTGAATACAAGGTTATTAGCAATAGGGGAAACTGGTGGAGAAAGGAGAAGGTGTGTGGGAAACCTCTGTACTTACTACTCATCTTTTTTTTTTTTCTTCAGTACTGGAGATTGAACCCAGGGGCATTCTACCTCTGAGCTACATCCCCAGCCCTATTTTTTATTCTTTATTTTTGAAACAGGATCTCACTAAGTTGTGGAGGGCCTCACTAAGTAGCTGAGGCTGGTTGCGAATCCGAGATCCTAATGTCTCACCCTCCCAAGTACTGGGATTACAAGTGTGCACCACCATGCCTAACTCTATTCATCTTTCTGTACATGCAAAACTTCTCTAAAAAATGGTCTTCTGTTTAAAAACAAAGCTACTGCCGTCCAGTCTTTACTCCTCTTTCCCCTTGCATTGGCTGCAGGGGGGCATCTTATCCTCATATCTCGTCAAGAGCATTGGACATTCCTTGCACACAGCAGGTGCCCAGGATGTTTTTGTTTCAGTAATGAATGAATTATTTCAGTTCAGGTTGTAACCAACTGGGTTAATGTAAATACCTCGCATAGGCGCGGGCCCTGGTTTCCCATCTAAGCCTCATAGCAAGGCCCTGAGGTCAGCACATTCTACGGCTGAGGACACTAAGGCTAGGGACCTTCATTCTCTTGGTCAGGGTTCCATGATGACTGATACACATGGAGCCCGGCTTCTAGCCCAGGCTGGCCTGCCCATGGGAACCCCTGGAGTGGAGGACTTGCCGCATTACCTTCCTGTCCAGGCTGCAGGCCACATTTCTGAGTTTGCCTTGGGGTTACTCCATGGGAAACGGCTCTGCGGTCTCACAGCTCTGCAGTCTCACAGCTCACAGGTAAGTTTCTGGGACCTCCACCACCAAGCCACTCCACTGCTTAATAGAGGGAGAGGTTTTTAAAGAGATCACTTTAAAAAGCACCAGCAAGGAGCACCTTATACAGGTAGGTGCCACAGGTAATCAAAGGTGAGTGGTTGAGCAGGAGTAAAGGGGCTCTAGACCTGTGAAGGCCATGCCAGTGCCCCTGTCACTCCAGTGGAAACACACCAAATCCTCCCCCTCCCAGGACACAGTGTTGGTGTGGCTGGAGAAGGGGTTAGAGCAGCCAGGCAGCAGGGAGTCTGGGGGTTGGGCCCCCATCCCTGCAGTCTAGTCAGGAGCAGCAGCAGAGGGACATGGAGGTGATGGCCACAACGGAAGAGAGAAAGTGGAGCTCGGCGGGCAGGACTGTGGAAGACGGCTAATTCCCTCACCTTGGATTCTAATAAAATGAAAAGTAGTTTAGCAAAACTAAAGAGCCAACAAGCAAAATAGTTCAGCAGGAACAACCAGACACCCTCGGTGCTTGCTGGCGAACACCAGCATCTGCCGCAGCCTGGTTCTTAGACTGCGCGCCAGGCGCTGTGGGAAGCACTGGCATCTCTCATCCCACGCCACCCAGCAGCCCAGAGAGAGGCGGGCTCTCGCCCAGGCCTCGTGTCTGCAAGCCGACAGACAGGTGCTCCAGTACAGCTTTGTCTCACCCCAAAACACCATTCTCGAGACCCCCAACTCCAAGAGGAACTCCTTGCCCGACACAGGCTGGACACTCAACACACATTATCTCATCTAACCCTTGCAGTGGTGCTCACCTGACCTGCTGAGTTGAGATACCGTTGTCTTTTCTAAACACAGGGTCAGTATTACTGGCTTTTTTTCTTTTGCCTCAGGCTCCAATATGGCTAGGTATGGACTTTCTTTATCTAAAGTTTTATATTGACTCTGACTTTCTAAGCATCTTGTATTTAGCCAGGCATGGTGGTGTGTGCCTGTAATCCCAGCTACTCTAGAGACTGAGGTAGAAGAATTACAAGTTTGAGGTCAGCCTGGGCAATTTAGCAAGACCCTCCCTCAAAGTAAAAAAAATAAAAAGGAACTGGGCATGGTGGTGCATGCTTGTAATCCCAGTACTTGGAAGGCTGAGACCGCAGGATCCGGGTTTGTGACCAGCCTCAGCTACTTAGTGAGGTTCTCCGAAACTTAGTGAGACCCTGTTTCAAAATAAAGAATAAAAAATAGGACTGGGGGTGTAGTTTGGAGGTAGAATGCCCCTGGGCTCAATCCCCAGTACCACAGTAAATAAATAAAATAAGCCGAGTGTGGTGGCACATGCTTGTAATCCCAGTACTTGGGAGGCTGAGATCGGAGGATCCTAGTTCTCGGCCAGCCTCAGCTACTTAGTGAGGCCCTCTGCAACTTCATGAGACCCTGTTTCAAAATAAAGAATAAAAAATAGGGCTGGGGATGTAGTTCAGAGGTAGAATGCCCCTGGGTTCAATCCCCAGTACCAAAAAATAAATAAATAAATAAGTAAATAAATAAATAAATAAATGGCTGGGAATGTAACTCAGTGGTAGAGTGCTCTTGGGTTCAGTCCCCAGTGGGTAAGTGCCAGAACGAAAGGAGAACCCAGTTGGCACAGAGCCCACCGTCTTACATACCGCTTTCTGGTCAGGGTATTTTTATCTACCTCTGTTTCTCTTGCCCTTAATTATGCAGGTCCTGGGCATCAGATCAGCTCCCTTTGCTCACTGGCCCTCCCCTGCCCACTCCACACCCAGCACCCTGCCACCAACCCTACCTGTCCTTCCAAACCAGCCCCCAGCCCCTGGCCTCCCTGGAATTCTTCTGACTTGGAGTCTCCCAAGCCGGGTGTGGTTTCTCCTTGCGCTGTGTGTGTATTCTCTGTGGCATGCACTCAGCCCTCTCTTGCAGTAGCTCATTTCTGGACTTGACTTCCTCATCTTCCCAGACAACATTTGCTGTTGTTAGTTCCCCGAGGCCAGAACTGCAGGAGAGAGCAAGTTTCATCTTTTTCCTGTTTAAATGGCCTCCATGCCTGGCATAGTGCTTTCTCTATAATAAACAGAACAACAATTTTTAAAATCCAGTGTTAATGATAGGTGTACAGGCTCTGCATCCAGGTTGGCTGTGTTCAAATCATGGCTCTGCCACTTATTAGTCACATGACTCTGGATAAAATACTCAACCTATTTCCTCAGCTGCAATGTGGAGGTGATACTGGAGACCTTAACTGTAAGTTTCTAGTGAGTTCAAATCACAGAATATGTTCACTAAATGTTGTTAGGAAAATTAACGTGCTAATCATTTATAGGATGGGTTAGACAGATCAGATTAGCAAATTTGGAACTAGAGTGCTGCGAAGAGGGCAGAAAGAGTTGGGAAGAGCTAAGAGTCCTTGGGAGGCTGAGACAAGAGGATCACAGGTTTGAGGCCAGCCTCAGCAACTTAGCAAGACCCTGTTTAAAAAAAAAAACAAAACTGGGTGTGGTGGCGCACGCTTGTAATCCCAGTACTTGGGAGGCGGAGACCAGAGGATCCGGGTTCGAGGCCAGCCTCAGCTACTTCGTGAGGTGCTCCGCAACTTAGTGGGACCGTGTTTCAAAATATAGAATAAAAAATAGGACTGGGGGTATAGCTTGGAGGTAGAATGCCCCTGTGTTCAATCCCTAGTACTGCAAAAAAAAAGCCAAGCATGATGGTGTATGCCTGTAATCCCAATACTTGGGAGGCTAAGACAGAAGGATTGTAGGTTCGAGGACAACCTCAGCAATTAGTGAGACTCTCAGCAACCTAGTGAGACCCTGCTTCAGAATAAAAATAAAATAGGACAGGGGGTATAGCTTGGAGGTAGAATGCTCCTGAGTTCAATGCCCAGTATCAAAGAGAGAGAGAGAGAGAGAGAGAGAGAGAGAGAGAGAGAGAGAGAGAGAGAGATAGGAAGAAGGATACAGAGACCCTGGGGGTGTGCCTGTACATGTGTATCTGCCATGTGTGCATGTGTGTCTTTTCCAGGTCAGTGACTCCTGGAATCTGTTGATAACATTTCCGCTTCATGGGAACCACAAGCCAACCTGTCCTTCCCAGGTGGTTAAAAGGTAATAATCTCTCCTAGAAAAGTATTATAGTGTGGTGATCTCTCATCTTTGGTCCTTGCTTCCAGAGAGAAAGATTTCAAACAGAAAGCACAAGTAGAGGATCTAAGAGGCTTATTTAGGGTGGTGGGAGTATAGCTTAAGAGAAGGTGGTGATGAAGATGTACATTCCAGAGAAAGGGCCTGGAATAGTATGTTTCCAGGAGTTCTCCCATGGTGAGTTTTGTTTTGTTTTGTTTTGGTGCTGCTGGGGATTGAATTCAGGCATTTTACCTGTGAGCTGCATCCCCAGCCCTATTTTTTTTTTTTTTTTTCGGTACTGGGGATTGAACTCAGGGGCATTCTACCTCCGAGCTATACCCCCAGCCCTATTTTTTATTCTTTATTTTGAAACCGAGTATCACTAAGTTGCGGAGTGCCTCACTAGGTAGCTGAGGCTGGCCGCGAACCCGGATCCTCTGGTCTCAGCCTCCCGAATGCTGGGATTACAAGCGTGCGCCACCACGCCTGGCTCCCAGCCCTATTTTTTATTCTTTATTTTGAAATATGGTCTCATTAAGTTGCAGAGAACCTCAGTAAGTAGCTGATGCTGACTGCAAACCCAGATCCTCAGTCTCAGCCTCCCAAGTACTGGGATTAGAAGTGTGCGCCACCATGCCGGGCTTATTCTTTATTTTTATTTTTATTTTTTTTACTTTTTTCGGTACTGGGAATTGTGCTCAGGGGCATTCTACCTCCAAGCTATACCCCCAGCCCTATTTTTTATTCTTTATTTTGAAACAGGGTCTCACTAAGTTGTGGAGTGCCTCACTAGCTGAGGCTGGCCGCAAACCCGATCCTCCTGTCTCAGCCTCCAAATGCTGAGATTACAAGCATGAGCCACATGCCTGGCTTATTCTTTATTTTGAGACAGAGTCTTACTAAGTTGTAGAGTGCCTCACAAGTTGCTGAGGTTGGCTATGAACCAACCTGCAATCCTCCTGTCTCAGCCTCCCAAGTACTGGGATTACAAGCGTGTGCCACCACACCTGGCTCACAGTGAGGTTTTTTTCACCCTGGAAATCTTCCCCCTCACATATATGCATTTTAGAGAGGAAACTATCTCTTTTTGCAACACAGCTTGGTGCCCCTGCACTGTTTCCACCGTTGGAAATACTCCCCCAGGTGCCTAAGTGAAACCCTGAAGGGAGGGGGTGGGCATGCTTAAAATGGCCGTGGAAGCTGAGTGTGAATCTCCTTCAGATCCTCATCTGGTTCCTTTCCCTGCCCAACTCACCTATAATCTAATGACGCAACAAAACGAGATTGGAACCCAAAGCCTACAGAGAGACGCAACCCTGGGGAAGCTGGGAAGGGCTAGATATCAAACCACAGAAAGGTGTGGTGCCTCTCCTCAGGGCTGGTAAGTCAAGAAGCTTCCGGTCCCTTCAGACAAATTTGCTCTTGAGATAGTGGCCCCTCCTTTTCTAGCCCTCTAGGCGCTAAGTTTCTTCACCAGATAGGGGAGGGGTCCAGAGGCAAACGAAGTGGAGGTAGACTCCCCTCCCTGCAGGTAGGGGCATTTGGTCAAGAAGCCGGAAGGAAGTCCATTACAAGACCATAAAGGAGGGGAACCTCCTG
>PVLC010040802.1:0-13647 GCA_004027655.1 Graphiurus murinus
ATGGCAGTTTTGATTCAAGTTTTACAGAGCCTGAGATGAGGTGTTTCTCTTAGTTAATATTTTGACATTATATATTGCTTCACTCAGGATATTCAGGTTACCCATCATCTCAAATATTCATCATTTCTTTGCAATGAGAACATTCAAAATCCTCTCTTTTGGCTAATTTGAATTATATGATACAATATTGTTGACTATAATCACCCTCTTTGCAATAGAATACCAGAATTTGTTCCTATCTGGCTTTGTACCCTTTAACCAATCTCTCCCCATAAAATTTTCTATAAGATATTCAGACTTGGTTGTCTTTGCTTTAGCCTTGGTCTCTGGACAGCCATGATTAGAAAAACATAGAAGAAATAAGAAAGGAGTGACAAGATCAGATTTTCAAGTGCCTTATTTTGTGCCCTTGTGGAGTACTGATTGGTACCAAACGTACAAAGACAAGAAGACTCTATAGGTCTCGAATGAAAGGTGCAGCACTGCTTCTTCTTTTTCTATTTTGTCTACTTTCTTATTCTACCTTGGACTTGCTCAACCTTGGTCCACTCCCCAACACTCCTTTCTTGTCCTCCCCATTGAGTGCAGGCATGTTCTATTGCCAATTCCTGTCCTTTAGTGGAGACCAAGATTCAACATGGAGGATAACAAATCACTTCCTAATTCATTTTTCCCAGAAGCACATTTTACACACACACACACACACACACACACACACACACACACACACACACAACTTATCATTGAACACCCAGGGTTCAATGCTAAGTAGTGCTCTACCTCTGAGCTATACCCCCAGCCCTAACGAGGTTTCATACTCTATTCCCTTCCCCAAACCATTTCACTTCATTCCTCTCATACCCTTTCTTTGACTAGTTATTTAAAAATATTAAATTCCATTTGCTTATCCTAACTATGGATCCATTTTCTGCATATTTTCTTGACTTGGCCCAAAAGCGTATTTTTAAGATGCAATTAAAAATTAATCTTATTTTATTTTTCAAGTTATTAGTCTTCTATACAATGTTCACTGTGTTCTAAGATATAATTTATGGTTTCTTTATTACTGAACACTTAAGTCATCTGCTATTTTCACTATTAAAACAATGTCACAAGCTGGACATGGTGACACATGCTTGTAATTTTAGTACTTAGAGGCTAAAAAAGGAAGATCACAGGTTCCAGGAGCCTCAGCAAGTAGTGAGAATTTCATCCACCTAGTGAGAGACTCTTTCAAAATTAAAAAATAAAAATAGGGCAGGAGGGGGGGTGTAGCTCAGAGGTAGAATGTCCTTGGGTTCAATCCCCAGTATCTATCTATCTCTCTCTCTCTCTCTCTCTCTCTCTCTCTCTCTCTCTCTCTCTCTCGCTCTCTCTCTCACCACACACACACACACACACACACACACACACACACACACACACACACACGTCACAGATGCAGCTCATAGTTTCTCTTCCGATGAACTCTGAGATAATTCTTATGTGAAGTTCATAGGAGCAGTATTACTGGTATAAAGACATAAATATTGTTTTATCCCAAAGCATCATAAAAACAAAAGCAATCAAAAGATATAACTATCTTTGTGGTCCTTGATGTGCAGCTGGCATAAATAATGCTTTCCAAAAGCAGTATGGAATATGTACACAATGGAATTTTACTCAGCCATAAAGAACAAAATCATGTTATTTGCAGGGAAATGGGTGCAAATGGAAAACATTATGTTAAGTGAGATTAGCCAGTCACAAAGAGTAAAGAAGCATATGTTCTCCCTAATATGCGGATGCTAGGGAGAAGATGGGGCATAAGAGGGTCTCCAGATGAAAACTGAGAGACCCTCAATAAGCAAAGAGGTTGATTTAACCGAAGGGGATGGATGGGGGGGACACCCTAACGTATATTAAGGTTACTCACTAAACTGAACTTGAGAGGGAGGGAGGAGGAGTGAGCGGGGTGAGAATTGGGGGAAGGGGTCAAATGAGAAATGTGTGCACATATGTTGTAGTCAATTTATATCTAACAAAGATGTATGCTTACAATGCACAAATAAAAATAAAATGACAGAAAAAAAAGGAATATACATTTTAACCAAGAAATTGGAGTTTGTATATTCTTATTTTTTAACTGAAATCTGTATCTGTTTTCTCTTTATTTTAAAAGGCACATAAAATTTTTACTTATGGGGTACTGTGTGATATCCCAATACATGTATACACTGAGTAACATTCAAATTAGGGTCATTAGCATACCTATCACCTCAAATACTTGTTTCCTTGTCCTGAAAGCATTTATAATCCTTTCTTCAGGATTTTTTTTAAAATAAAGAAGAAAATTAAATCCCAGAAGTAGCATCTGGAGACTACTAATCCTGCATTCATTCTAAGTTCATTTTTAATCAACTTCTGCTCTTATTAGAGATATTTAATATCAACTTCCAGCATGACAAAAATGTTTAACCATAAACACTATTTAAAATGTTATTTATTATAAGAATATTCTACTAGTGCCCTTTTCAGCTTATACCTGTCAATGTCACTTAAATTTATAAAAGGCAAAATTATTTTAAAAAGCAAGTGCAAGCAAAATAATTATACTTTATTGAAAATTCAGAAGTTACAGTACTTTATGGCATTTTTTCATATTCTTTTACAAAGAAAAATAAATTAAAAGAATTGACTCAAGCACAGTAACATTTAGTTTACATTCAAATTCACAAAATCTTTTTGAAAAACACAAAAATCCACAGCTTGATTTATTCAGGGCAAAAATGTATATTTTCCTATTTGTTATCTGGAAAACTCTAATGCAATACTTTTTAGAGTAATCTTTTCAATACATCATCTTTCTGGATCCACTGGTATATTAGTATTTATGTCTAGTTCACATAAGACTACTGGTGTGTGTGTGACAGTGCACACATCTGAGTAGAAAGTAGCCAATTTTAATGTGAAATTTGAAGAACCAGTTATTCATCATTTCATTTATCAGAGGCAATAAATACCATTTCTAGTCATTTCATAAGCATATTTTCATATCTCCTAAGTCAAAACCAACCAACCAGTTTCAGAAAGATGTGTCTTACTAGGTGCTAGTGGTATATATTAGATTAGCCATTATTCTGGCAAAGTATTAATTATTACAGTCAGCGATTTAATGTTAAAAAGATCTGGTTATAGCTGGGCATAGTGGCACATGCTCTTAATCCCAGTACCTGGGAGGCTGAGACAGGAGGATCGCAGGTTTGCAGTAAGCCTCAGCAACTTAGTGAGGCCCTCTGCAACCTACAGAGACCCCGTTTCAAAATAAAGAATAAAAATAGGGCCGTGGGTATAGCTCAGAGGAAGAATGCCTCTGGGTTCAATCCCCAGTACCATACACACACACACACACACACACACACACACACACACACATACAATCTGGTTATAACTTATAGATGAGTTTCTCAAATTATATCATAAATGAGAAATCTGATTTGGCATATACTATCAGTAAACAAATGCACTATATACTATCAGTAAACAACTGCACTATTTGCATGGGGAATTGATGCCTGTGGTGAAGAGATGTGGCAGGTAAACTAAAGTAAGACCTGTGGTTTTTGTACTGCTAGAAATGACATTAATATTTACAGATCTTTAAAGTTAAAGATCTTTTATGTATCTATTATGCACAAACTGAGTGAAATCAACCCCATTAGGAAATTTACAACACATACAGTGTCATAAACTGCTTGTAAAAATGTTAGTGCATTGTCTAAGCAAGAGGCAAAAGAGGTTTTAGTAAAGAAGAATTAAGTGAGGACAGAATTAAGACATTATGTGGCATTTGCTAATACAGTACTTCTTTTTATTTGATAAACCATCTAAATGATCTTTAACCAACAAAGTCCCTAGCTCTTATTTGTGAAAATTTCTTTGATTTTAAAAAATGATATATATATATGCATATATATGTATATACGTATATATATATATATATGTACACACACACACACACACACACACACACACACACACACGCACGCACACCAGCTTTTTGACAAGCTGTCACTAATCCTGATGAAACTCTTTGGGTATAAGGGAACAGAGATAACTGGCTAAGAATTAGAGCTCCATCAGAGGTAAGTAAAGCTTTTCTTTCCCCACCTTAACAGTGGAAATGACTCTCTGGCAACTGACAACATTCAGAGAAGAGTCTTCCTGTGGCAGCAGACGAATACTAGAGTCATTTTGGCCATACCATGATGAATCAAAAGAGCAGACACAGAATCTGACAGGTGCAATCCACTACTGGTAGAATCAAAAAATCTCAAGAAATCTTTAGAAAATGTTATGGCTCACTATAACTAAATTTCAGAGAAAAAACTGTCCAATGATAAATACAGTAATATCTTTAAATAAGACTACACTGACACTTTACACCTGAATAGTGTTTCTTGTTAAGAATTAAAACTATTTTCTCCCTTTTTAGCCCTTCTTCCTTTCTGCATTTCAACTTAAAGCACTGATAATTTAGTAATTTTAAAAAGTGGGGGTTGATTCAGCATTGTTACTGTGTAAGACAGGTTGGCTGATAAATATGCTCAAGATGTGTTTGTGTTGAATGTAAAAATTATTTATCTTTATGATTAACTACTCAAATCACTGTATTTGATTAATTCTATAAGAAAATAAACAGGTGAAAGTACAAAAATTAAATTGCACACACAGTCTGAAATATGTGAAGATAGTTGACAAAAACATAATACTTTAAATAATGACTCTCAATTCATTTTATACCAAATTATAAATTTTCGAAACATCTAATTTATTTTTAGATTCAAGGTTACATTAGTTTCAATAAAGGTTACTTTTCCTATAATCTCTTCTACATTCTCTTAGTATGACTAAAGGCTCAACATAACATATTTGATATAAAAGTATTACAGTTATTGGTAATGTCTAGTATAGATGGTCCTAAAAAGTTTGAATCTTATGACTTTGTAGTAAAATAGTTTTTGATATATATTTAGGATCATACTTGATGACCAGTGAATAACATAAGCAAAAAATACCTGAATAAATACATACAAAAATATAGAATATGTTTTCTAGAGTGAGCTTGATGATATCTTGTAGTGTTACACATTAGAGTACCATCAGGTTGATTAAAAAGTTTGTTTAAGGTATGAATACTTCTAAAAATCAGGATAAGTCTTCTTAATGTTTTAAAATTTTACATTCCCCTTCAAGTGAGATTCTTTATTTTGGTTAACAAGTATGCCTGGAGAACATGGAGTGATTGAAGGTATTTCTCTGGAAGATGGCTGGTGTGTTTCAATATTTAGTAGACATTTATTATTGTTTTGATTTTTCCTAAGCATGCATTTTATGGTTCTTTAATTCTGCCCAACCAGATAAGTAAGACTTTGAAAAGGAGTCAGAGGTCTGGAAGAGTCAACATACGGATATTTTGTCAAGTATCTATTTCCTGACATTAAAGAAGATGGTGAAAAGGGAAGGAACATGAGGAGAATTCAATCCATAAAGAGTATAGCATGGCACATTCTATCTGCCACATTTACACCAGAGAATGGTCTCAATTCTGTTAAAACAACACTTTTTTCCCCCCTCTTATTGAGGTTTTTAAAGACATAATACAGAATTCTTAGAGTTTCTTGATATATTTCAAAGATTGTAAAATATGAAAACATAATTAAATAGACTTAAACTGAACACAATTCATTTTTCTTCTTCTTGGATGAGATGGGGGCGGGGGGGATCCCTGGCCTGGGAGTCAGAAGATCAGGGTCTCTTCATCTCAAGCCTGAGTGATCTCGAACAAGTTACTTAACCTTTCTAGGCCATTCCCTTTGATGAAAAATAAGGATGTTGTATTGGATAACCTTTAAAGTCCTTTTCAAATCTGACTGAAACACTTAAACCAGGATCTTGCTCAAGGCCTCTAGTTTAGTATGAAGATCAACTATCATTACAGTATAGTGTAAAAATAATTCTGGTTTGGGGGGATTTTCTGATATTTATAAGATGGTCAATGGGAATTTTCTATGCTTCCAGGGGCTAGTCAAAAGTATATGGCTACCTAACAAAAACATAATAAAGATATTTTTATATTACATATAAAATTTACTTTGACATTCACTGGAATTATATGAAGAGGGACTTTTGTTCTATATGTCCTTAATCTAATTCTCTAACTTTTGAAATCCTGTATCCTCAAACATGTGGCAAGACAGTAGCATGGGAGTAAGACACAGAAATCTTGGTTAAAGTGTTACTTACTGAAATGAAGAATAATATAAATATTTTTATTCTTTAATTTTTATATTTTAATTTTTCAATTTTTAAGACTAACATTTTAAAAATTATTGGTATTTACTTAAACCCAAGAGTATGTCACAGTTTACCACTACTGGTAAAGAATTACAATTTATTGCCAAAATATGAAAAATATGCCAAAAGAAAAGAGTTTGGTACTATTTTAAGTATATGGCAATGTTCTTATTTTAATTATTTTCAGGATTTAGACAAAAGTAGAAGACTTAAAATTCTGCTTCTATTTCAAACCAGATGTTGAGCATGTTGAATTCAAACTTTGTTGAGTTCCAGCTATTTTGCTGGGGGTAGGATAAATAATTTCTTCAACAGTTACATATGTACCTAATAAGAAGCCAACCACTCCAATGAATGCTATAGAAATATTTTTCAGGATCATCCATATATTGTAATGTTCCTTAGAAAATGTAAGGATTTCAACAATAGGTGGCAAGATCAGGGCCAATGTGCTGCTGCTCACGGCTCCAACAAAGGAAATCACAATGTCTAAACGAGGAATAAGAACTGCTCCAGCACCTGAAAAAAAAAATGATTATTTTTCTAGTTGAAATGTTTGGTACATACATGAATAATAAATGTGGATCTTTTCAATATAGTAAAAGTAATTAATGGAAGTCAGACTACTAAACTATTGTTTGTGGAAACTCTGCCATAGTTTGTTCTGTGCTAACAATAACAACAACAACAACAACAAAAGAGGGGCAAAGATGGGGATGGGAAGAAACAAAGAGAGATATTTCTTGGCCTTTCACCTGTCAACAAAGTTTCATATTTAAACAACTTTTAATTTTTTTGCTATAAGAGAGTTTGGATAGTCTATTTCTAAAGTATCTGCATTATTCTGCCTGTGATGCAGATTATTCTACAATGCACAAAACAAGGGGTGGTACAATATAAATAAATGGGAGAGACAAGATAGCCAGTCCTTATAGTAAAGTTCCAATCAAAATGGAAAAAACAATGAAAGTATAAAATCATTATTAAGCAAACACCACCATAATCACTGGGAAGGGAAAAGTCACTGAAGGATGCCAAACTTAGTAGGTGAAACTAGATGAGATCAGGATATTTAGATAATCTCAAAATATGTCACTACAAGGTATTTATTAACTATAAAAGAAGAATCAGTATCTTCATCATGGAATATGTCAAGAGACCACCTTAATCAAGTGAGAAAAGCTGACCTCACCAACAAGATATATTGATGCCATGATGGGATGCACAGCATAATGCTTGTGGAATTCTTGTTTAAAAATATTAACTCTAATCATAAGCAAGCATCAGAAAAATCCAAACCAGAAACAGTACAAAATTACTAGCACTTCAAAAGTATCAAGATCAAAGAGAAAGAAAGACAAGGAGTAACAAGACTGGAAGGGACTAAAAAGACTTAATGACTAAATTCAAGTGGAATCTTGGATCAATTCCTGGACCAGAAAAGGATAAAAATGAGGAAAGTGGAAAAATTAGAATAAGATCTGCAGATTAGTTAGCATTTCATCTATGCCAATTTCCTAGTTTTAATTATATTGTGATTATATAAAACTGTTAAATCAGGAAAACCAAAGTAAAGGGTTATAGGAACTCCTCTTTTACCTTTCTATCTAAATTACTTCAAAATGAAGTAGGTTTTTTCAACATACTGAGTTCTTCTTGGATTTTAATTGTATATGTTTATGGGATAGAGTGATAATTCAAAATATGCATATACTGTATAAAGATCAAATTAAGATAATTAGCATTTCAATCACCTTATCATGACTTCGTGTTTGGAGACTTGGAACCTCTCTTCTAGTTCTTAAAATATAAAATAGGTTGCTCTAAACTACAGTCACCCCACTGTGCTATACAGCACAAGAATGCATTACTCCTATCTAACTGTATATTGTCAGCAGGATTTTCTTCTAAGCCATTAACAAGTTCCCTGCAAATTTTGTTCTGGTGCTTTCTTGATCTTACCAAAAGGTATCAACAGAAAGTTTACAAAAACCAAGAATCAGTCCTTCTCCAAATTGTGCATAATTTGTGATTTGTTGGGGGTTTGGAGTTACCACAGAAGTAGCAGGAGAATTTGCTCATATGTGAGCTGTAACGACATCACCACTGCCACTAATGACAACTCTATCACCATGGTTTTTCCTCTGGGTACTCCACTTTCGCGTGTTTGGGCTCTTCTTTACTTGTCTTCTAATAGCTACTTTTTCTCTCTAATCCTTATTCCTTTTCTTATTTCTAAATTCATTTATTTTGCTTTTCTCATCTCTAGCCTCTTTGTTTCTTACTAAGCTTTCTATGAGGTATCTACAGCTTTATATGAAGTTTAATTTGTTTTCTTTGTAATTTAGTCTTGCTTTGCTTACAGTCTCCTGATTTCTCTACTTGTTAATTTTTTGGTTTGGGGGTTTATTTTTCCTTCTCCTATTCCTCAATGTTTTCCAGGAGGATGTGGTATTAATTTGGAACTAAGTGCCTGCCATGTTTCTCACAGAACCAGAAATTATTATTTATTATTTTCTATTCAAATTATTATGAAAAGCTGGACATGGTGGCACATGTTTGTAATCCCAGCACTGGGGAGGCTGAGATCAGAGGATCTGGGTTTGCAGCCAGCCTCAGATACTTAGTGAGGCTCTTTGCAACTTAGTGAGAGCCTGTTTCAAAATAAAGAATAAAAAAAATAGGACTGAGGGTGTAGCTCGGAGGTAGAGTGCTCCCAGGTTCCATCCCCAGTACCGGGGGGAAAAGAAAAAGCAGCAAACAAACAAACAAACAAACAAACAAAAACCAAATTATTATGAAAACTAGAGCCCTACGCTTGTTTCTGAATCATAATCTAATTTCACATCTATAGTACTGAAGTAAGATAAACCCTGATAAATAAAATAACTCTGGAGAAGCTGGAACTCTACAGTAGAAATACTTTATACAGTAGATTTTCTGTTTCAAAGTTGCTTATTAGAGCATTTTAACATTTTCTGTAAGGAACTAAAAAGTATAATTCTCAAACACAATTAGGACCTTTCATAATTCACGGAACATAACTACATTATTGAGACATGATCCATCTACTGAAAATAGATAACAGTGTAAAAATAAAGACAGATAAACATGACCAGAACATAGCCATCTGAAGTAGCCTTCCATTTGGAATTCAGCTTTCCTCATTCATATTTTTAATAATTCAAGCTGCCACTAGTAAATCAAGTAAAATACTATTGCTAGAAACCATATTAAAGAACAGTATACAACTTTAGAATTTATAGACTAAATGTAGTACTATAATTTCCATAAGATATAGCCATACTCTAAATGATATATAACCAATAGGTATTTGCTAGTGAAAACACCTTGAAATATGTTATTTGGTAATGACAGTAGTAGACAAGGAAGAGAAGTATATATACTTTAGGCAAATCCAACATATAATCACTCAAATGGGCAAAAAGAATAAACCTAAGGATACTTTAAGATAAGGATAATTTAGTCATTACTAATATTCACTACAGGATTATTATAAATAAGTTGTCCTATGTTATCTGCAGACAGCTATTATAAATATATGTTAAGTGATAATGAAATGTATCATGCCCATGTGCATGAAGAAATGAAGATATAAAAAATTCTGGCCTGTTCACATGACCCTCAAGGTCCTTTATCTGAATCTCAGTAAATTATTTTAAAAAGATAAGTACTTTCAGAAAAGAATTGTCTTTTATATATTGAGGAAAAGGTTTTTGCTGAAATTATTTTTACTTAATCCAGTTACCAAAATTTTAATAAGAGCAATGTATTTTTCCTACTGAACGTTTCATTAGTCATCAGAATATGGGCTCATTGACTTTATTCCTCAATATTGTTTCCTTTTTAATTGATATAATTCATCTAAATGATTACTTTGAAAAATAAGCTTTATGTATTTTTCCAGCTTTATTTTTCTCTTTTCAAACAAAATGTAATACAACTAATTCTTTAAACATATACATAATTTGCAGACTGCGCAATGAAATTTATGGAGTTGAACAGAAACTAGGTCTACATTTTCTAACCCTAAATGGGCCAAGATGGTTATTTATATTCCATGTAGAGTTTCTAGAATGGCTTGCTCACCAGAACACCAGTACTATAGCCCTTGTTATCTGCCTAGCAATCCCAGGCTAGATCAGTGTTGTAGTCACCCTTATATTTATGGTTATAATAATGGTGACAATGTGATCATAATAACTTCCAGTTACTCTGCTAATTATATTTTTATACCCCACCAAATTGTCATGAGGAAGTCTTAACTTTAATAGTTGCTGAAAAAAGGATCAACTTTCAAGCAACTGTAAATCTTTTCAACTTTTTAATTGAGCATATTTATTTGCATGAAAATGGAGAATACCATGCTAAGTGAGATGAGCCAAATATAGAAAGTCAAAGGTTATATGTTTTCTCTCATATGTGAAAGATAAAAGAAAAAAAAAAGGAACCTCATGAAAACAGGAGAGAGACCAACAGAGTAGTGGGAAAGGATTGAGAAAGAAGCAGGAAAGGAAAATTACAAGGAAGGAGAAAGACCAAATAATGCAATGTGCAATATGAATGTACAACTATAGATTTCACTATTATATGTAATTGTAGTGTACTAATAAGAATTTTAAAAATTTATTCTGGAAAATTAAGCATACATGCATAGCTTTGAAATCTTGAGTCACAAACTCAGTAATATAGATATAGAAGAAAACTTTCATACTGAACCATGGCATGTAACTTGCTTGAAGACTCTAGCAAATAAGTAGTATACCTGAGTTTGAATACCCAAGTCTGTGTGACTCCAAAATTTACACTCTTTCCTCTTTAACATAATAATAATAAAATAAGCCACTGAGCTGGGCATGGTGGTCACACCTATAATCCCAGTACTTGGGAAGCTGAGACAAGAGTATCACAGGTTTGAGGACAGTCTCAGCAAGTAGTGAGACTCTCATCAACCTAGCAAGATACTGTTTCAAAATAAAAATAAAAATAGGGCTGGGGGTGTAACTCCGAGTAGAATGCCCTGAGTTCAATGTCTGGCAAAATAAATAAATAAATAAATAAATAAATAAATAAATAAATAAATAAATAAGCAAGCCAGCCACTTAAATTATTAAGTAAATAAAACATTCTCCTATAGGTAGTCATGGAGATTTATGCTATTAAAAATATGTTATCAGAAATAAAAAAAAACCAAGAAAATTAGAACCACAATAAAATATGTATCATCAACACAAGGGGGCCCTTATATGTTTTATTTTAATCACCACTAATATTATTTTCAAATTTTGATTAGTTCTTTTAAGTATGCTAACACTGGATTTGTATTTTTTCCAATCAATGCAGAAAAATCACAATAGGAAAAGAGAATTTTAACCCTAAAATATCACACAGCTCAGTGAATAAAATTATTTTATAAATATTAAATATAATTTAAGTAGCTTTCATTTTAAGAAATTCAATGACAAAAAATTACTTCGATATAAACAGGTAGTGATACTTACAAGTAATACTAACCAAGAAGGACCTCATTCCAAATTCACAGATTTGCTGCCATTTAGCATGAAATTTGGATGTGACTCCAGGGATAATGATCTCTGCTGGAACATAGAACTGAATTGAATATGTCACAAAAATGCCAAAGGAATACAGGATTTTCACTAATTGATATAACCTGTTGGGGGAAAAAAGTCAAAATTTAGTCTTTGTCAATATGAAGCTAGTTCTCTTCCCTTTTATTATATAAAGGAAACAAGAAATCCAGAACACAAACTTGGGCCGGAACCTACTAAAAATGTCTTGTTTGTTTGTTTGTTTTTTAAAGCTACTTATCCTAAGTTTCCAGATGATAGACAATTCACTTTGATAAGGCTGGAAGGTTTGAACACATCATGAAAAGGTTTGGGACATATTGTTGGGAAGATTTCATTTTGGACAAAGCCACTCTTTTGAAGTTACACTCAGCCCCATGAAGAGCTAATGTTTTTCAACTTTCTTTTTAAAACTTGAGCATGCTCACATGCCTTTGAAACCTTGGGTCATAAACTCAATGATCCATATATATACAAACAAAAAGCTTTATACTATATTCTAAGTTATAGTTCTTCTTGTCTGAAAGTATTGGTGTGTATGTCATTAGTTGCAGAAATATTATGAATTTTAGTCCAAACGGAGAGCATCTAAATGGTTTCAACCTGCAAAATTCTCTAAATTATACATATTACCTATGTTAAATTGCAATAATAAAAGAAATACAGTTGTCCAGTTATTGTTTTGTCCAAGTATGTTTATCTCTATGAAACTTGGTGCTTCAAAATAACACAGTAATTCTTGGTGTTATAAATATTTTTATTCCAGTTGTGGTGGCACATACTGTAATCCTAGTTCTGGGGAGGCTAAGACAGGAGGATCACAGGTTCAAGACCAGCTACAGCAACTTACTGAAACTCTGTTTCAAAATAAAAAATAAAAAGGGCTGGGGGTAGCCAGCTGTGGTAGCACAGGTTTGTAATCCCAGCACTTGGGAGGGTGAGACCGGAGGATCTGGGTTCACGGCCAGCCTCAGCTATCTAGTGAGGCCCTCCGCAACTTAGTGAGACCCTGTTTCAAAATAAAGAATAAAAAATAGGTCTGGGGGTATATCTCGGAGGTGGAATGCCCCTGAGTTCAATCCCCAGTACTGAAAAAAAAAAAAAAGGGCTGGGGGTGTAATTCAGAGGAAGAATGCCCCTGAGTTCAATTCCTAACACCGAAAAATAATTAAATATTTTTAGATTTTTAAAAATTATTTCTTTTTTAAATTAATACACACTAATTATACATATTTATAGGGTGTACCACTGTAGTATGGTATTTCAGTACATGTATAAAATGTACTGAAGCTTTGGATTTCTACATGGTAAATGTGCTCCTGTCAAAGTCAGCATGCATATTTTGATAAAGACTCATAAATGTCCTTTGTCTAACAAAAGTAATTTTTTAAATGCTAAAGATAATATGGGGAGAAAATATAGAATCAGTGGTCTCAGAAGAACATTACAGAACCTACTTCCTTGGGTTACAGATAATAAAATCAACGTGTTGTGTTTTTTACTATTTTTTTTTAATTTTTTATTGTAGTAATTCGTGCAATATAGCATACATCTTTGTTAAGTACGAGTTGTTAACAACATATTTGCACACAATTCTCATTTGACCCCTTCCCCAATTCCCACCCCAATCCCCTCCCCCTCCCTCCCCCTCAGGTTCACTTCAGTGAGTGACCTTGATATGATTGTGTAAGTACATCATGTG
>PVLC010040803.1:0-13669 GCA_004027655.1 Graphiurus murinus
AGCCCCGAGCCTCAGTGAGTAGGGTTTTTAAAAGAGAAGCAGCAAGGTAGGGGTAGAAAGTTCAAGGCATGTTGGGAGGGGTGAGAGGGACAAGTTTTCCAAGACATAAGCATTTCTAGACATACACTGGTCATAACAAGTATAACAATTTAAAAACATCTTGAACAGTCAGAGGGTTCATGGTCACAGCGCCCTGAAATGCCAGATAAGTACAGAGCAGACATTTGCAAACATATGGCTTACATTCCATTTTCAAATGTTTACATAATGTTTTATCATTGTCAGAGAACTTAAGGGGGGCTTGGACTCTTCTGAAACCCAAGGGGGACCTGGGCTTCTGCATTTTACTTATATTTTAATTTTTTTATCCTTACAAAGTCACATTGTTAGGAAGTGAAGCCTGGGGTTGCCTCAGCCTCCTCTTGAGTAAAGCCAAACTGTGTATGACTCTGAAGTTCTGAAGTGTTTCAATGCTACCAAGTAAGAAAAGGGTATGCATGTCTAGACAAAATTTTCATATTCTGGGTATATTTTTTCTTGTATTAATATAAGAAACATGTCATATAATTCAAGGTGCAAAAATGGGGGAAAACTGGGCTGAGTATGTAGCAAAGGAGTAAAGCCTCAGGTCTGTCCAGTGCTCAAGGCCCTGGGTTCCATGCCCAATGCTACAAAAACAAAAAACAAAGTTGGGTATGGTGGCACATATCTGTAACCTCAGTACTGGGGAGGTTGAGACAGGAAGTTCCCAGGTTGGAGACCAGCCTCATCAATGTAGTGAGTGTTAGGAAATGGTCCCCAGTTTCAGTCAAAAGTTCAGTTAAGCTTCAGTTCCTTGTGGTTTCTAAGTTACCATTTGTAGCCTGAGTATGTTTCCATTTCCCCTGAACCACACACCCTGAGCCATAGACACCCCCTCCCCACCAGCACCCTCCAAGCCGGAGCTGACAGAGGTAGAAATGGCTAGAACAAATCCACCCTGATGGTATATAAGCTCTCCCACCCAGCCGAATAAAGCTCTTCTTTTCTTGCTTGCATCTCACATGTCTTTCTCCAGTGTTGGGTTCGGACCCAGGTCTGGGGAAGCTTTACATCTGGTGCCGAAACCCGGGAGAGGAACCCCCCGGTTTTACACCAGATCCTCTCCCGAATCCCCTACGACCCAGTCCTACCCCTGACACCCTTGTCCACCTTCTTGAATGCCGCCTTATCCACACACCACGACCAGCTCTTCACTGGAGTGAGTCCCCCTATAGGCTCACTACCCTGGAGTGACTATCCACAGGATTCGTTTTTTTTTTTTTTTTTTTGCAGTACTGGGGATTGAACTCAAGGGCATTCTACCTCGGAGCTATACCCCTAGCCCTATTTTTTTTGTGTGTGGTACTGGGGATTGAACTCAGGGGAATTCTACCTCTGAGCTATACCCCCAGCCCTATTTTTTATTCTTTATTTTGAAACCGAGTCTCACTAAGTTGCAGAGTCTCACTAGGTAGCTGAGGCTGGCCTTGAACCCAGATCCTCTGGTCTCAGCCTCCTGAATGCTGGGATTACAAGCGTGTGCCACCACGCCCGGCTCTCCACAGGATTCTTGACCGTGATCAGCTGGTTTCCTGATGTCACCTAGGAGGGAGATCGCACCCCCCACCCCCACAAACTTTACGGTTCACAGGGGACTCCCAGGTGGACCCATTTATCTTGTCCCCAAACCCAGGGAGGTAGGAACCACTCCACCCTCTGACTCCATTCCTAGAAACTGCCACCTTCTCTGGCTCCATTCCTAGGAACTCCACCCTCTCTGGCTCCATCTCTCTCTCCCGCTCACCTTTCGCCCTAAAAATCCTGATGTCAGGTAACCCGTGACCTCCATCCTTTGGGGCTCCAACTCAGGTGGAAGGCACGGGTGACATCCCAACCTCCCCTAGTCTCCGGTCTCCAGACCTCCTCTGTCACAGTTAGCCTCAGGGGACACCCTTTTGGCTCCATGACAGCTCTGCTGTCTGGGTTCATTCTCTCTCTCTCTCTCTCTCTCTCTCTCTCTCTCTCTCTCTCTCTCTCTCTCTCTGTCACACACCATTAGACATGGGAGGAGCCTCCTCCCTCCCCGTGGACTCCCCCCTCCAATGCCTCCTCTCCAACTTTAAAACTCTCTCTCTCACCCCTGACATTAAGCCAAAATTCCTGATTAAATTTTGTACGCAGGATTGGACCACCTACAAACTTGATAACCAACATTTCTGGCCAGCCGAAGGCTCTTTAGACCCCTCCTCCTCAGGGTTCAATTAGTTCTCTCCACCTTTCCTGTGGCCTGGGGGCCGTAGGGGCAGTGGAAATGCCAGGGAATGGCCAGGGTCTTGGCTACTGGGTGATCTGAGAAACAAACTCAGGGCTGTTGTCAGACTGGATAGCATCTGGTAACCCAAAGTGAGGGACAATGTCCCTGGCCAGGATGGAGGCTACCGTGGAGGCCCATTTATTAGAGGTAGGGAATGCCTCCACCCAACCCGAGAAGGCATGTACCAAGACCAGAAGATGTCGTGTTGTCTTGACTGGGGGCATGTGTGTGAAATCAATTTGCCACACAGTCCCAGGGGTGTTGCCACGGACTATGTGCGACGGGTATGGATGGGGTTTGAGGCGAGTGGAGGGACTGGTGCAGCCACAAACTTGACAAGAAGAAGTTAGAGTTTTGAGGAATTGTCTCATTTCAGGGGTAATTTAAAAAAGTTTGCAGCTGGGCATGGTGGCACATGCTTGTAATCCCAGCATTCGGGAGGCTGAGACTGGAGGATCTGGGTTCGAGGCCAGCCTCAGCTACCTAGTGAACACTCTGCAACTTAATGAGACTTGGTTTCAAAATAAAAAATAAAAAAATAGGGCTGGGGGTATAGCTTGGAGGTAGAATGCCCCTGAGTTCAATCCCCAGTACCACACACACACACACACAAAGTTTGCAGGAAGGTAAGTAGGGTTTGGGGGCTAGTGTGGAAAATGGAGTGGAGGTACCAGAGAAGGTCTTCAGACAGAACAGAAGGTGATTGGGGAAGAATAGAAAGATCCAAAAAAGGAATAGGAGGTTGAGAGTGAGGGTCCTCTGGCTGTCTGAGCGTTGATATAAAGGGCAGGGAGGACCGAAGGGCACTGCATGGGCCTCTGTCCACCCTATCATTTCCTGTGTGATGAAAGAGGTGTCCCTCTGATGTGCTTTGCAATGGGTCACTCCCAGAGCTGCCAGTTGTGTGGCAGCCTGTAATAAGTCCACGATAAGGGTGGAGTTGGAAACTGCAGAACCCCAAGTAGTCATGAGCCCACGTTCCCTCTAGATGGCCGCATGGGAGAGTAAGATATGGAAAACGTATTTTGGAGTCTATGTATAGATTGAGTCATTTGCCAGCTGCCAGGGAACATGCCCAAGGGGCAGCTGTCAGTTCCGCTTGCTGGTTAGTTGTTCCATTTGGGAGGGAAGCTGACTCAACCAACTCAGAGGCTGTCACGATGACATACCCAGCAACCCAGGTGTCGTTATGGGACAGAGAGCTTCCATCCACAAACCTTTGGATATCAGCCACCAGTAGGGGCCCCTCGTGGATGGAGGGGATAAATGGAATGAGCGATTCTAGAGTCTCAGTGCACAAATGTAGAGCTTGTTCATTTGGAGAGAGAGGGAGGAGTGAGGCGGGATGAAGCAGGGAGCAGGGGCAGAAGGTAATGTGGGGATGTTGGAGAAAGACTAACAGGGAGAGTATTATAGAAGGGGGTAGGGTCTGTAATCCCCAGTATGTCATTAAGTCTTGTAAATGGTGGGGAGAAAGAATGGACAGTGGAGAGTCAAAGGTGAGTTTGAAGGCTTCTTAGCATAGAAGCTGTGCGGCCGCCAAGGCCCGTGGGCAGAGGCCACCCCCTGACGGTCGTATCTAATTGTTTGGAGAGATAGGCAACTGGGGCAAAAATGGGTCCTAGTTCCTGACCAAGACTCCCAGGGCTTGGCCCTGCTTTTCATGTACATACAGGAAGAAGGGCCGCTGTAAATCAGGAAGATGTAATGCAAGGGCCTGTGTGAGGAGTTTCTGAAGAAGTTTGAATTGCCGGACAATGGAGAAGGGGGGTGGCTCAAGTGGAGGACCCTTTGCCGCCTCATATAAGGGGTTAACTAGCAGTGAAAAGTTGGGTATCCATGCCCGGACATACCCAACCAGCTCCAGGAAGGACAGGAGGTCAGCCTTGGTGATGGGAACCGGGAGGGACAATATCTGTTGCTTCCTGTGTACTGTGATGTACTTTAGCCCATGTTGAAGATCGAAACCCAGGTAGGTGATCCTGTCCCGCACTAGTTGTGCTTTGGAAGGGGAGGCCCTGTACCCTTTGTCAGAGAGGAAATTTAGAAGAGCAGCTATATCGCTTTTGCAATCTAGAGCAGAAGGAGAGCAGAGAAGATCATTGACATACTGTAAGAGCGTGGCTGGAGGGCAGTTGGTGCGGAAATCTGCAAGGTCTGAGGCCAGTATCTGACCAAATATGTGGAGGCTCTCCCTATATCCCTGTGGGAGGACCATCCAGGTTAGCTGCTACGCATGTTTGGTGTCTGGGTTGGTCCAGGTGAAGGCAAATATATCTTGGGAATCAGAGTGTAAGGGAATTTAAAAGAAGCATCTTTAAGGTCTATTGTTGAGAAGAAGGCGGCAGAAGCTGGGATTTGGGACAGCATAGTATAGGGATTGGGGACCAGCGGATGGATGGGGCGTATAGCGGCATTGATGATTTGGAGATCCTGAACCAGACGATAGGATGTCCTAACCAAACTCTCCATGGAGCTTAGCTGTAACTGGATTCAACTCCTCCATTTAGCACTCTTAAGAGTTCGAGCCCTCCTTAAGCAGCCCACGGGCCTATCACCGTTCAAAGTGATGTATGGCAGGCCTTTTGTTCCACCCGACCACCATCTATACCACTAACCCTAACAATACTTCCCCTTCCCTGCCAGGCACTTCCCCTGAATTGGCATCCCTTCTTTTCTCTATATGCACAGAACTGTGGAAGTTCCAAGACCTGCTTTTGCCCGACCCAACGCTTACGCCCCTTATCTCCTCCTTGCACTCCAGGCAGTCAGTCTACTTCTGTCTCCCCATAGCAAGGGCCGGCTACTGTCATCCTCTGACAGCGGCTAAACTCCATACCCAAAACAACATGCTAACCCCCTGGATTCATATTTCTAGGCTCAAACCTTGTCCTTCCGCAGACATCAAGGACACGGCAGACTCCGCTTGCCACTCCAGTGTTTCCCCTCACAGGATAACCCATTGAAGCTCACCATCTCCAGAGTTGGACATTCTGCAGGCTCACAAGAACAGTAATGAACCCAATCAACCACATTTTTGTCTGCCTCCTTCTCCTGTGGGTCACCCCTTTCCTCTTCTTGTGGCGGTTTTGTTCGACTGACCTATCAAAATTCAGACTACCAATGGGTGGAAGAGCAGGCGTCACAGGCTGATTGCCCCCTTAAAGGATGTTCAACCACCGTTCATCTCCCTTTAGGTCTGAATCTCCCCCTCTTCAGTAGGGCCCCCCGCCTGTACCTTTGTTTCTTGTTTGAACAAATGGAGGAGACCTGCAAGCATCAATCTGAGATTTTTGGAGGCTGTCCTTCCTGGGGTTGCTATATCAATGACCCTTTTCTAGGAAAAGGAAAGGGGTACTGGGGATTCAACTTCCGATATGATCATCACGTTAAGCAATATAATGTAACTATTCACAAACCCTGGGACCCGAGGTGGGCAACGGGGGAGGAGGGCAAGGTTTACTGCCACACGTGGTCCAGATATCCATGCGGAACTATCCAGATACATCGAGCCTACATATTGATTGGGACTCAAGTCTCTCAGGTGTCCAAAGATATAGCACATCAGTCCCAGGTAGTTATAAATTCACTGCGACCTAGCCCCAGCGGGTCCTCCATAGCTCTCCTCTTATGGTTACAAGTTATCCAAACCACCATAACTTTCCTCAGTCATACAATCTCGAGCTCATGGCCCCTTGAGTGTTTTCTGTGTACCTCTCTCATGCGACCCCTCCTGGTGCAGTGCCTCTCAATGTTTCCACATACTCCTTAAGTACTACCTCTGTCCCCATACATACTATAAATGGAGTCCCTTTGTGGGAACCCGGAGATCCATATACCTTCCACCTCTGCATCCGTCTCCGCGCCCGACCCTCTCAATGTTTTACTCTTCCACTAAAACCCCCTCCCACACCGTCCAACTTTCCTTGCCTGTGCTGTCATAGCACCTTATCATTACCAGCCTCTAGAAAGACACAGCCTGGACACTTCCTGTGGTGCAACGGCACTCTATCTCTTCCCCAACATTTCCACTCCTTGTGTCCTTTCCACTGTAGTTCCCCAACTGACCCTCTATAGCAGATCCGAGCTTTTAGGCTTTTTAGACCCCCTCGATCCGCTCCCTCTCCCTGGTGCCCAAAGGCGCAGAGCAGCTTTTCTCCCGGTCCTGGTAGGGCTCTCTCTCATCCTCGGTGGTTAGTTTGGGAATGAGTGGGGGAGCACTGGGACACTCCTTATGGGCAACCGATGACTTAGGAAACAAGCTTGAAGGGGCCCTTTCTTCTATGGCAGAATCTTTGGCCGCTCTCCAACAACAAGTTACCTCCTTGGCTAGAGTCACCCTCCCAAACTGGCAGGCTCTCAATCTCCTCATGGCAGAAAAGGGTGGCATGTGCTTGTTCCTTAGAGAAGAATGCTGCTATTATGTTAATGATTTTGGGATTGTAGAACAGAATATGGAAAAGTTGTAGCACCTGGCGTTTCACCTGCATGCAGGGTGTGAGACCCCTGCTCCTTTGTCCTGGCTCTCTCATGGCTTGGATATGGCCCATTTTAGGTCCTCTAGTTGTTCTCCTTCTTGTCTGCACTTTTCTCCCCTGCCTCATTAGGCTTCTGCAGAAGCAAATGGGTAAAATTTCTAACCAAACTTTCAATCAATTTCTCCTTAGGAATTACCAGGTGCTCAAGAATGATGACAATTCCACTTGCTAACCATTGGAAGTTGTTTATGTCATCCCTCTGTGACTGGTGGCTCTTACCCCCTGGAGTCCTAAGCCTTGAACAATAGTTGGACGCCATAGCTTGCCTGCAGCTACTAGGAACCTTCATTGATCTAGCTCCTGACCTCCCCCTTCCCTTTGCCCTAACCCTATGGGCCCCAATCCACTGTTTGATGATTGACAACCCTCCTCAGCAGGAAGCAGTTACAGAAGAAGTCGACGCCCCACTTCCCTAAAGACAAAAAGGGGGGAATGTTAGGAGATGGTCCTCAGTTTTAGTCAAAAGTTCAGTTAAGTTTCAGTTCCTTGTGGTTTCTAAGTTACCGTTTCTAGCCTGATCATAAGTTTCTATTTCCCCTGAACCATGCTCCCTGAGCCATTGTGTCCGCACACTCCAATCCCAAGCTGACACAGGTAGAAATGGCTAGAACAATCCACCCTGATGGTATATAAGCTCTCCCACCCAGCCGAATAAAACTCTTCTTTTCTTGCTTGCATTTCACGTGTTTTTCTCCGGTGTTGGGTTCAGACCCGGGTCTGGGGAAGCCTTACAGTTTGGAAACCAGAAAACTTATTAGCCTCAGTCTTAACTTCTTTGGTAACAATTACAGAAGTCTTTATCCTGGTCGGGTGCTGTCTCATACCTTGTACACGAGGTTTAGTTCAGCGAGTGACAGAAACCTCAATAGCTAGAAAGGATCCCCCTTCATATGCAACACTCATGGCTCTGACTGAAAATAACCATGAAGTGTGAGAATTTCTCTTCAAAGATGCTTTGAGAATTCCTCGGGGGGGGGGGAATGATATGGGAAAGAATAGTCAGAGCCATGGGAATATTATTAAGAATTTAGACGTAGGATAGAAGAAAAAGGAATTCCTGATCCCTCCCCTAGCTGCCAGTGTGCTGACAATTAGAGAAGGTAAACAGGGCTTGCAAATCAATGAGGCCAGCCTCTCCCTTATGAAAGCCAAAGGGGTCATCTCTAAACCTAAACAAGGCAGCACCAGCCTGGTCAGTCCTTGAGACAGGGCCTTGAGTTACTGTGTTCTTCCTACTTTTGGTACCATGCTCCTGCTAGGTGAAAGTGTAATAAATCTCACATTTCCCCTTCTTCCCAAAGTTAAGTGACCAACTGTATATATGGGTTGGAATCGCTTTGTTCAAGGCCCAGAAAGTGTGAAATTACCCAGTCTGGCTCATCAGCTGCTGATTAAAGGAAGACCTATTTATACTGCTTTTGGCTTCCGGAGTTTTCTTTGTCTCTGAGACTAGGCTTGTGGGGAGCTCTCTCCTGCAACAATTTAAATGTTTTTTTTGGTACTAGGAATGAAATCCAGGAGCATTCTACTTCTGAGCTACACCCCCAGCCCTGTTTTATTTTTATTTTGAAACAGTCTCACTAAGTAGCTAAGGCTGGCTGCCAACCTGAGATCCTTCTGTCTCAGCCTCCCAAGTGAGGTAGAGTAGAAGGAATAAGATTTAGGCAGAAAGGAGACAGATTGGGAAGGAAAAGGAAAAATATAGTTTTAAAACCTGGAGAGCTCATAATCTCTAACTCCACCCGATAAGGTGTGTCAGGTTTTAGGCAGCCTCAGTGGGCCTATACCCTTAATCTCTGGAATCCTTGCCCCACCTGAGACTCCAGAGAACCCAGAGGACAAGGTCAGATCTCAGCCACCCATCACCCATGTTTGAAACCAGAGTAAGAAGAGGTCCAGACTTCTACTGTGCCCACCCCTTCTTGGGAATTCTTTTTTTTTTTGGTACTGGGGTTGGAACCTGGGGGCATTCTACCCCTGAGCTACAGCACCAGCCCTATTTTTTTTGTCTGTTTGGTTTTTTTTTGGCGGTACTGGGGATTGAACTCAGGGGCATTCTACCTCCGAGCTATACCCCCAGCCCTATTTTTTATTCTTTATTTTGAAACCGAGTCTCACTAAGTTGTGGAGTGCCTCACTAGGTAGCTGAGGCTGGCCGCGAACCTGGATCCTCCGGTCTCAGCCTCCCGAATGCTGGGATTACAAGCGTGTGCCACCACGCCCGGCTCCTATTTTTTTAAATCTTGAAACAGGGTCTCCCTAAGTTGCAGAGGGCCTCACTAAGCAGCTGAGGATGGCTGCGAACCCGGATCCTCTAGTCTCAGCCTCCCAAATGCTGGGATTACAAGCCTGCGACACCACGCCCGGAAACCCTTCTTGGGAATTCTATGTAAGGATTGAAAAGGATGCAAAGACTCTTGCTCTTTCTTTTGGCCCAGATGATCTCATCTCGCCTGCCTTCTCCCTAAAATCCCTCACTTTCCTAAATAAAATGCCTGCCTTTGTCCATGACTGGCACGTGTTGAAATTCTTTTCACCATACAGGCCAAGGACCCACAAAAAAGTATCGTGCTGTCCCACGACACAAGTACTGGGATTACAAGCATTTGCCACCACAGCCTGCTTAATTTTTGTGTTTGAAACAAAGTATTAGCCGGGGGTGGTGGCGCATGCTTGTAATCCCAGCATTTGGGAGGCTGAGGCTGGAGTATCCGGGTTGGAGGCCAGCCTCAGCTACCTAGTGAGGCAGTCCGCAACTTAGTGAGACCCTGTTTCAAAATAAAGAATAAAAAATAGGGCTGGGGTATAGCTCAGAAGTAGAATGCCCCTGAGTTCAATCCCTAGAACCTCAAAAAAATAAAATAAAAAATAGGATTGGGGGCGTAGCCTGGAGGAGGTAGAATGCCCCAGGTTTAATCCCCAGTACCGCACACACAAAAATAATAATCCTTGCCTCACATCAGGCACAATTTTACACATATTAAGAGTCTAAGCTGGGTGTGGTGGCAAACACTTGTAATTCTAATACTTCAGAGGCTGAGATGGGAGGATCTCAGGTTTGAGGACAGCCTCACCAAGTAGTAAGACTTTGTTTCAAAATAAAAATAGGGCTGTCGGTGTAGCTCGGAGGTAGAATGTCCCTGAATTCAATCCCCAGTACCACAAAAATATAAAAGTCTAAATATGGCCAGCAAAACTATAAGGATTGCAGAATGCCTCATGATAATGTAATTTTTTTTCTTTTTTTACTGGGGATGGAAGCCAGGGGCATTGTACCTCCAAAATGTACCCCCGACTCTTTTTATTTATGGTACTAGGGAATGAACCCAGGGAAATGGTACCTCTCTGCTATACTCCCAGACCTATTTATTTTATTTTATTTTATTTTATTTGTGGTACTGGGGATTGAACTCAAGGTCATTCTACCTCTGAGCTACACCCCCAAGCCCTATTTTTTATTCTTTGTTTTGAAACAAGGTCTCACTTAAGTTGCAGAGGGCCTAACTAAGTAGCTGAGGCTGGCAACGAACCCGGATCCTCCTGTCTCAGCCTCCCAAGTACTGGGATTACAAGCGTGTGCCACCATGCCTGGCTCCTATTATTTATTTTTTGCGGTATTGGGGATTGAACTGAGGTGCATTCTACCTCTGAGTTATACTCCCAGCCCTATTTTTTTTTTCAGTACTGGTGATTGAATTCAGGGGAGTTCTACCTCTGAACTATACCCCCAGCCCTATTTTTTATTCTTTATTTTGAAACAGGGTCTCACTAAGTTTCGGAGTGCCTCACTAGGTAGCTGAGGCTAGCCTCGAACCCAGATCCTCCGGTCTCAGCCTCCCAAATGCTGGGATTACAAGCGTGCCCCACCATGCCCAGCTTTTTTTATTCTTAATTTTGAAACAAGGTCTCATTAAATTGTGGAGGTCCTTACTAAGTAACTGAGGCTGGCCATGAACCTGCAATCCTCCTGTTTTAGCATCTCAAGTACAAAGATTACAAACGTGTGCCACCATGCCCAGGTATTTTATTTATTTAGAAACAAGGTCTCACTAGGTTGCCCAGAGTCTGGCTATGTTGCTGAGGATGACCTTGAACCTGCAATCCTAAACCTTCAAAGTACTTACTTGGATTATAGGTGTGGGCCATCACACCCAGCCGATTTTTTTTTTCTGGTACTAGGGATTGAACCCAGGGGCATTGTACTTCTAAACTACAGCCCTATGTTTTCCTCATTTTGATCTTTTTTTTTTTTTTCAGTACTGGGGATGGAACCCAGGGGCATTCACATTCTACCTCTGAGCTACACCCCAGTCCTATTTTTTATTTATTTTTGAAACTAAGTTGTGGAGGGCCTCACTCAGTAGCTGAGGCTGGCCGAGAACCTGGATTCTCCGGTCTCAGCCTCCCAAGTACTGGGATTACAAGCACGTGCCACCACACCCAGCTTGAAGGATCACATTTGAGGACAGCTACAGCAACTTAGCAAAATCCTCATCGATTTAGGGAGATCCTATTTTGTTTGTTTTTGATACTGGGGATTGAGCCCAAGGACATTCTACCTTCAAGCTACACCTTCAGCCCCATTTTATTTATTTTTTAAATTTATTTTGAGTCTCACTACTTGCTGAAGTTGTTCTCAAACCTGTGATCCTCGTTTTCCTCATTTTGAAACAGACTCTAAGTTGCTGAGGCTGACCATCACACCCAGTGCACTTTTTTTTTAATGGTACTGGGGATTGAACCCAGGGGCATTCTACTTCCAAGCTACACCCCCAGCCCTACTTTATTTTGAAACAAGTTCTCACTAGATTGAGTCTTACTACTTGCTGAGACTGACTTCGAAGGAACCTGTGATCGTCCTGTCTCAGCCTCCCAAGTACTGGGATTACAAACGTGGGCCATGATGCCCCGCTTTTAGATTTCTTAAGAAAAAAAAAAGCCTTAAACCGGGCATGGTGGTGCACTCTTGTGTAATCCCAGCATTTGGGAGGCGGAGACTGGAGCATTCGGGTTTGGGGCCAGCCTCAGCTGCTTAGTGAGGCCCTCTGCAACTTAGTGAGATCCTCTTTCAAAATAAAGAATTAAAAAAATAGGCCTGGGGCTGTAGCTTGGAGGTAGAATGCCCCCAGGTTCCATCCTCAGTACAGAAAAAAAAATCTTTAATCCTAGAAAAGTAAAACCTGAGCCATTCTACCTCCGAGCTACACCCCCAGTCCTATCTTTTTTTTTATTCTTTATTTTGAAACAGGGTCTAAGTTGCGGAGTGCCTCACTAGGTAGCTGAGGCTGGCTGTGAATCCAGTCTGTCTCCCAAATGCTGGAATTACAAGCATGTGCCACTACACCGGGCTCTGTCAGAACAGTTCTAAGGGCTGTTTATAAACTATCTTCAACTTATGAGAGGCTTTTAGAAACACCTTTTAGACATTTTTGTGGTGCTGGGCATGGAACCCAGGGGGGCATTCTATCTCCAGGATACACCCCCAACCCTATTTTATTTTGAAAAAGCGTCTCATTAAATTGATGAGTCAGTCTCACTTGTTGAGGTTGTCCTTGATCTTGCGGTCCTCCTGTCTCAGCTTTCCAAGTACTGGGGTTACAGGTGTTAGCTATCTTGCCCAGTTTTTTGTGGTACTGGGGATTGAACCCAGGGGCATTCTACCTCTAAGCTACACCCCCAGCCCAATTTTTTATTTTGAAACAGGGTCTCACTAAGTTGCAGAGGGCCTCACCTACTTTACTGAGTTGCAGAGCCTAAGTAGGTGAGGCCCTCTGCAACTTAGTGAGACCGTTTCAAAATAAAGGATAAAAATAGGGCTGGGGCTGCAGCTTGGAGGTAGAATGCCCCCAAGTTCCATCCCCAGTATCAAAAAAAAAAAATTTTCCCAGGGAGGTGCTGGAGGTCCTACCTAGTGAGAGGCATTTTACCCCAAATTCCATACCCAGTCCCAGGTTTTATTTAGTAAGTCTTACTAAATTGCTGAGACTGGCCTCTTAACTGCAATGCTGTGGTCTCAAGCTTCTCAATTACTAGGATTATGGGTATGTACCACCACACCCAGCTGCATTTAAACCCTATTTATTTGGTATTGGGAATGGAACCCAGGGGAATTCTACCTCTGAGCTCTGAGCTATACCCCCAGCCCTATTTTATCTTGAAATAGGGTCTCAGCTGGGCATGGTGGTGTCACCTTGTAATCCCAGTACTTGGAAGGCTGAGACTAGAGGATCAAAGGTTCGAGGCCAGCCTTGGCTACTTGGTGAGGCTTTCCACAACTTAGTGAGACCCTTGTTTCTAAATAAAAGGCTCCCGAGTTCCACCCCCAGTCACTAACACACACACACACACACACACACACACACACACACACACACTAAAAGCAAATGAGAGTTGCCTTGTCCCAGTCTCCTTAGTTTATTAAGCTTTGTGTTTAACAGTCTGCCAGTGAATAAGACAGCTGCTGCTGGGTGACCCAAAAGTATTCCCATTTTGCATCGTCGGGGCTCCGAGGTGGTCCAACTCCAGAGTACCATCCCGGAGGACTGAGACCATGGCGGTGACCCAGGAGTTCTTACAGATGGACCTGTACCCACTGCTAGGCATGGAGGAGAAGGCGGGGGACCAAGAGGTGAAGAAGGCATACAGGCAGAAGGCCCTCTCCTGCCACCCTGACAAGAACCCCGATACTCCCCGAGCAGCTCAACTCTTTCACCAGCTTTCTCAGGCCTTGGAGGTACTGACAGATGCTGCAGCCAGGGCTGCATATGACAAGGTCAGGAACGCCAAGAAGCAGGCA